>BHFT01003529.1:19751-105625 GCA_004320025.1 Laticauda laticaudata
TTTTTTTTTTTTTTTGTAATGTGGTGACCAAAACTGGATGCAGTATCCCAGGTATGGCCTTACTTAGGTTTTATAAAGTGATACTAATTCTAAGTCCTCTCTTCTGTTTCTATGTGACAATGCTCCAGATGGTTGAAGTCTGCTGTCATATTCCACCCTCACAAATCTCATCTGTTAGGATAAACAGATCCAGATTGTTTTACAGTCCCTCATGGGGTTTAGTTGTTCCTCGAAATTTGCTCCTTTGCCATTTTCCCTTTTTAGCCATGATTTTCAGAGCACCATGCAACTCAGTTTTGATCCAGGAATTTGATCAAAGTCAACTTGATTGAATCTCCCACTGGAATGGATGTTTTGGAGTGTGTTGTTTAATTGGGAGCCTTTGAATTGATCTGGGGATTTGGAAAAGCAAAATCTGGGGGGTGTAAGGGGGTTGCTTCCTTTAATATAGAGGGGAAATTAAATCAAACTTGAGTCAGAGTCACCCATAGATACTTAGCCTTGAATTATTATTATAATTTGTCTCCCATGAAGCGTGATATTTATTGCCATTACTATATAATCCACCCAGTAACCAAAGTTCTCTGGACAGATTACAATATTACTAAAAGCACTTTAAAAATGCAATGAATATAGATATTTATATCCTGTCTTTCCAGCCCCAAAAAGCACTCTGTGCAACTAATGTACACACACACACACATACACACACACGCCCAATGTACTAAAAGAAATTAATAGCTCTATCTATGATTAAAGATATTGTTAAACCAGCATATAAAATAATAATTTCAAGAATAAAGGCATGTTATCATTCGCCCCAGAGCTCCGTGATGAGGTGAGCTATTGTGTCTCATTAAATTATTGAATTAATCTAGCATTCATTATTTATTTGCTTGGAATTTTTTGTTTATTTATTTGTTCATTTATTATTTATACCGTCGTCTGCTCACTGAAGTTGTGTAGAACAGCAAGTAGCTGCAGTATGGTGAGATGGTACATTGTGGAAATATAAATTATTCCATGTAGATGGGCATTGTTGCCCTGCTTTTTAACATCAGCCCTACAAGGGGGGGGGGAGGGCAACCAAAGAAAACATAGCTTTCTTAAGTTTCTAGTCCCTATGAGCATAAAAAAAGAAAAGCTGAGTTTTCTCCTTTAAATCACTGTTTAATCCCAATCAGTCACAAGCTTAGTTGCCTTCTAAATTAGCTTTATAATATCAATAATTAGCAACCACAACAACATGACTCCACAATTCATTCTAAACTTGACAGGAACACCAATTTGTCCTGCTTCGTGATGGGAGTTGTTTTCAAAGCACTAACTTGATGTTTACCAACTCTCGCTTGAATAATTTATTGGATTATTATTAGATTGTATGTAATAAATTCGGTGCTGATTTATCACTTCCTTCTCATGTGCATGGCAAATTATGGTCGGGGGTTTATCTTTTTTCAGATAGAGAGAAGATGTCCAGGACAATAGCAGAGTCTTATCAAACTGGGACTGTGTCCCAGGGTTGGGCTTCAAATACTTCAGCAACCAGTTCTCTGCCTGTTTGCTGGGTGGGCGTGGCCATGGTGGGCGTGGCCTAGTCGGCCTCCTGCACCGGGGGGGGGTGTTTTCACCTTCCCTGGACTCCAGAGATTTTCCTCAAGCATCTGGGAGCACAAAAACAGCCTCCCCAGACTCCAGAGGCCCTCCGGAGTCCGGAAATAGGCCCATTTCCGGCCTTCTGAAGCCTCCAGGGGGCCTGTTTTTTCTCTCCCCAAGCCTCTGTGTGGGTCCTGCACTTATCTCACATCCAAAATGGGCCATGTTGAGGCTCCTGGGAGGGACAGGGTGGAGTGGGAGGAACTAGCCAGGGGTGCAATTTGTCGATTCTCCGAACTGGCCATAACATTAGCTACAATTTCTCCGAAACACGGGCGAACCCATAGCAGCCCACCTTTGTGTGTGTCTGAATTTGAAGACGTGTGCCATCCTAAATGCTGATATGTTATCCCGAACACATATGTAGCACGGAGACAGACTTTAGCCCAATAAAGACATCCAAACAAGAAGCACACCCAGGAGTGTCTTTATTGTAGGGTTACAGGAGCAGAATCGTGCAAGCCTGAAAGCATCTCTCTCTCCCCCTCTCCCACCTTTACTTCCCAGGGAATTAGGGAGGGCCCCTTCTGAAATACTTCCCTTGTGGGAGTGGGATTCTACCAGTTCAGACCAGTTCTATAGAACTGGTTGTTACGATTCTGTGCAGTTCGGAGAACCGGCAAATGACGCCACTGGCTGGCTTCTCCCCTCCCTCCTGTTGGATTTCTTGCTTTCCAGCTAATCTAAATCGTTGTTGTACTGCTTTGCCTTCACACAGGAGGCTTCCCTGAGGCCCAGTCAGGGGTGGTATTCAGGGGGTTGGAGGGTGAGGGGTGGGGGAGAAGTGGCCTAAGAGCAGAGCTGAACCTTCCTTAGGATTGAAGCTTCTATTTTTCAGTGCAGACTCAGGCAGCAGATTGCAGAATGGTAGATCTATGAGTGAATCTGTGATTTTGCAAGCAACTCAGTCTGCTTTGCCTGATTTTGGGTAAAAGTTGCTCTTTTTTAAAATAAAAAATTCAATATTTACATAAATATTTACAATATTTAATTACAAGCCACACCCAGCCAGTCATGTGACCACCAAGCCACCCCCAGTTAGCAAGCCACACCTACCCAGTCACATGACCACCAAGTCACACCCACAAATTAGGCCATGCCTGCAGAATCGGTTGTCAAGAAATTTGAATTCCACCTCTGTTCCCATGCCCTTTTCTACCGGGGGTGGTGGTGAGATACCTTTTCCATGATGATTCTCCAGTCTGCAGCTCTTCCTCTTGTCTCACAAGAACATTCTTACATACCTTTACGCCAAGATCTGCCACTATCAGCCTCCCGAAGTAAACCAAATAGGAATCACAAACAAATGAGCTAATTCTATCATATTGTAAGGTTGCATGGATAGCATCTTGCAAATATAGAAGTACAGTTCTCTTTTCTCTTTACTTTATACCCTGAGAAACTAGAGAGTCCCTCCGGAGTGTCTTTCTCCACCCAATATACACCTCTGGGCTATGCTGTCTCTTATCTGACTGCTCCCTTGGCAGTATATCTTCTCTCTGTATCACAAGGTCTTTCTCACATAGCATTACAACCACCTCCTTCACAGCCTGAGAAATTAGGGAAGGTCCCTTCTGATCTGACTCTTTCCATGGTAACATCTCTTCTCTCCTTTTCTGCCCCATCTACCAAGGTCTTTCCCATGTAACATTATGGTGGTCTCCTCTACAGTCTAAGAAACGGGGAGTGGGTGGGTGTCCCTTCTGAGCCTCTTTATCTGTCCATTACACAGCTATAGTCTATGCTGTCTCTTATGTGATCATTCTCTAGGGAGATTCCTAAGTTGGATTAACAGAGGGATACAATCAAGATCAAGTGAAATACTAATACACTCTATAAAGCCTTGGTAAGACCACACCTAGAGTACTGCATCCAGTTTTGGTCACCACACCATAAAAAAAGATGCTGAGACTCTAGAAAGAGTGCAGAGAAGAGCAACCAGGATGATGAGGGGACTGGAGACTATATGAAGAATGGTTACAGGAACTGGGCCTGGCTAGTCTAGTGAAGGGAAGGACCAGGGGAGACATGATAGAAGTATTCCAATATTTGAGGAGCTGCCACAAAGAGGAGGAAATCAAACTATTTTCTAAAGCACCCGAAGACTGGACATGGAATAATAATGGATGGAAACTGACCAAGGAGAGATTCAACCTGGAAAGAAGGAGGAATTTTCTGACAGTGAGAACAATCAACCCATGGAACAGCTTGCCCTCAGAAGTTGTGCGACTGTCATCACTTGAGACTTTCAAGAAGAGATTGGACTCCCGGGGAAGAAGGCGGAGCCTCCTCGCTGACGGACCATAGATCGCAACTTTCTGCAGCTATGGTCTGTGCTGTATCGTTGGAGAGCCCCCGATCATTACAATTAGGGGCTGAAGCTGCCTTGGAGGGGTGGTGGAATAAGGGGAAGCCACAAGCCAGGTTGAGGGGAGCCGCATCTCCCCCCCTGGGCTTGGTCTTTTCCCCCCAAAGACAACTGCAGCGGTGGTTTAAATGGTCACCCCGAAGAGGAGGACTCAGCTGGATTAAGATTTGTGCAGGAGGGAAGAAAGAGGTGGATAACATCTGAAGGTGGCATAACAATCTGAAACAGGACAACCTGGGGCAAATACAACTAAACAAAAGTACCCTGGGATTAAGGTAATATAGAATTTTAAGGAAAGAAAACTGAGCAGCGAAATACAAAGGACAGGGGAAAAAAATAAAATATTTTGACAGCTAAATGGGGCTTCGAACTGAGAAAGAAGAAGCTGGAACTAAAGATTTAACTAAATTGGACTAAAATATTTTGGGAATATAACAGGCAATAAAAATAAAGCTGGACTTAAAGATTGTCCAGATTCTTAAGAATATTGTGCTGGAATATTGAGGTTTTGAAAAACCCTAAATAAAAAATAGAGGGAAAAGGTGAAGACTTTGTAATAATGGAGAGTGACATCTTTTGACAAAACTTGAGCTCAAACAAAAGGAATGCATCCTGTTTCTGAATGAACTTGTGTGGATATAACATTAAAAGAAATATTGAAACAAGTAAGAATCTTAGAAAGTGAAGCAGAACCAGAAAAATAAAGAAAAAAGCAAGGGAAAGACTGACTGTGGGATTGAATTGATGTTTTTGTATAGACCCTCGCCTGGAATAACTGAGAACTTTAGAAAATTGAAAGAAGAAAGAAGGAAAGTAAAAGTGTTTGTTTTTTTTTTGTGGACTTAACGATCATAAAATATAAGAGTATGTAATGATGATATCTCTTCAGGAATTAAACATGGAAACCTTAAAAATATGAGAGAATTACTCCAGAAAGAGGCGAATCACTTTGCTCTGTGTTAGAAAAATTGGAATGGAAACTGAAGAACAAGAAGAAGAGCTTCAGAGGAGGAGGAGTTGATTCAAGGAGAAGACATTTTAAAATAGCAATTAACACAAAGAACACTACAAGAAGTGGGGAAAGAAGGAAGGTTAAAAAGTTGAAATTTAAGAAGGCAATCAAAAGGGGGAAAATACTTGTGAAGTCAGGAAAGGCAGAAGACCCAGCAGAAAAGGGAAAGGAAGAAATTAAGAAAAGAGAGGGATATAAACTGGAATGAGAAAAAATATGGGGAAAAGAGGGGGAGGAGAAGCAGTAAGAACAGGTGCATGAAATAAAGAAATACGAAATAGTAAAATGTTGAAAAAATTGTTTTTTTCAGAGATAATGGTTGATGATTAAAAAGAGGATTCTTGTAGGGTGCACAAGGGGTAATAAGAATATTTCTGCAATTAAAAAATATTTTAGAAAAATAAGGGTAATATAGATACTGATAACTCTTATTAAAAATCAAGTGGGCGAAAATATGGTGGTGGAATCCAATGAAAAGATGTATTATATTGTAACTTCTTAAAAATAATGGTTTATTGGGAATCAAGATCGGGGGAATAAAGGTATATTTTAATCATTGAAGTGTCACACTCAAAACAGTAAACAGGGGGGAAATCATACTTGTTTTTTTTTTTTTTCAGTGTTAAAATTTGTATTAATCTAGAATTTATAAAAATTTATAAAAAGAATGTAATGGAAAGGGTAATATGACAGACTAAAAAACCAATTAAATTATATAAGTTAATATAGACTATTAAAAGCAAGGAGAGATATTGGTAACTTTTTTTATATATACATTATTATTATTATTAGGCAAACACATATTGTTTATCTTTGTTTTTAAAATAAATATTAAAGGATTATATTTTGAAATAATTGAAATGAAACAAAAAGATGTTTCGATTGAGATTAATGAGGAGGCTAGAATTAATGTGTTTGTTTCTCTCTTACTGAAAATTTGGAATGGAAAGGTTAAATAATATTTAAAGTATGCATATATGAATGTATAATTGTTGTCATATTTGTATGTAAAGGTAATGATCCAGAATATGTTTCTCCACTAAAAAGAGATTTTTGTTTTTAATGTGAAAAACTGAATAATTTTTTTTTTTTTTAAAAAGAAGAGATTGGACTCCCATCTGTCAGAAATGGTGTAGGGTCTCCTGCTGGGAGGCAGGAGTTTGGACTAGATGACCTACAAGGTCCTTTTCATTCTGATTATCTGTTAAGAATCTGTTAAGACTTCTTTTTTACTCGTTCTTTCTCTTTCTGATGGTCTATTTTCATTCTTCCAATATTGTGCATAGACCATTCTCGCCACTGTCAGTATGGATATCATGAAATATGTTATGCCTTTGCTGTGACCTTCTGTCATTATTCCTAAAAGGAATAGTTCTGGCCTAAATTGGATATGTTCTCCCACCATTTGCTCTACCCATGTCTGAATCTGTCACCAATATTTTTTTGCTTGATTACATAACCACCACATGTGGTAGTATGTACCTGGTAAATCCATTCCAAACCTCTTTCTCCATCCATGGTGCTATACTATCTCTTATCTGAACATTCCCTAAACAGCATCACTCCACCCCATTTCTCAGGGTTTTTCTCATATAGCATTATAGCCACCATCTCCTTTACAGCCTGAGAAACTAGGGAGGTTCTCTTCCGAGCATCTCCAACTGTTATGCAGCTCTGGGCTCTGCAGTCTCTCATCTGATGCTTCCCTTGGCAGCATCTCTTCTCTCTGTTTCCCAAGGTCTTTCTCATTACAGTTTCCTAGTGGACATATTTTTACAAGTATTAGACCATTTTTTGACCCAAAACATGATTACCCATGAATTTAAAAAAAAAACAACCATTTGCAGTGTATTGTCCATGACATAATTTCTGACAACATGTGAATATCAGTGATCATAAGTTCAAGAACTGGTCATAAGTCCAGAGGTGGTATTCAGCAGGTTCTGACCAGTTCCAGAGAACCGGGAGCTGAAATTTTGAGTTGTTCGGAGAACCAGCAAATACCACCCCTGACCGGCCCTACCTCCATCTATTCTCTGCCTCCCATTGAGTCCCACCTGATTGGCTGGGTCTTCTTTGGTTTCCCTGCCCAGGAGAACAGAGTTGGAAAGAAGGTTAGTGGGGTGGGGTGGGGAGGGAATGGGGATTTTGCAGTATCCTTCCCCCAGGAGTGGGGAGGGAATGGAGATTTTACAGTATCTTTCTCCTGTCACACCCACCAAGCCATGCCCACCAACACCATGCTCACCAAGCCACACCCACAGAACTGGTAGTAAAAAAATTTGAATCCCACCACTGCATAAGTCACTTTTTTTCAGTGCCATTGTAACTTTGAACTGTGACTAAACTAATGATTAAGTCAAAGACTACTTGATCTTGTAGATAAAAGACTTCCTAAATTCCCCTTAGCAGGATCTCACCCAGTAAGAGGAATGGTAAAAATCCAAATTTACCACTGTCACCTCTATGGATGTACCGTACTTCTAGTTCCATCCCTGATTTTGGCATTGTGTAATGTGTGCACTGGTATTGATTATATCCGTTGGAAATGTTGATTATATTTGTTGAAGTGCTGAGCTCATTAAAGCTTTGCAAACCTCAACACTCACTATTTTCAATCCCACTCACTCAGAGAAGGGGGAGAAAGTTGTGTGTTTTCATAGAGAGAATGCCTTTATAAACTGGTGTTTTTAGTGGGTGTGTGTGGAAAAACCCTGAAAAATGACCTTCCTAGTGTGTAGTTTGATCCTTTGGGGCAGGTTTAAGAAATTGCAAAGTACCTGTAATCCTTGAGATATGACCACAATTGAGCCCCCAAATGTATGTTCCTCAGTGAAACTTTTGTTAAATGTGTTGGTCCCATTTTATGACTTTCCTTGATGCTGTTGTTAAATGAATTGTTGTCTTGGTTAAGTTAGTCCTCATTCATTGCTAGTTTTGGTTTTAATTTCTGGAATGAACAAGCCAGCACAAATCCAGAAAAATCTCAGATTCTGGAAAGAGTGCAGAGAAGAGCAACAAGAATAATTAGGAGACTGGAGGCTGAAACATACGAAGAATGGTTGCTCGAACTGGGTATGTCTAGCCTAATAAAAAGAAGGACTAGGGGAGACAGGATAGCAGACATATTTGAGGGGCTGCTACAAAGAAGAGGTCAACCGATTCCCCCTGGAATTGGATGGAAACTAATCAAGGAGAGAAGCAACCTAGAACTAACAGTTAGAACAATTAATCAGTGGAACGCCTTGCCCATAGAAATTATGGGTACTCTTGAAAATTGGAGGTTTTTAAGAAGAGACCGGACAACCATTTGTCTGGAATGGTATAGTATCTCCTGCTTGAGCAGGGGGTTGGATTAAAAGACCTCCAAGGTCCCTTCCAGCTCTGCTATTCTATGTTATATGTCTCAGGCATCTTGGTCTAGTCCAGAGCATGCTTCTCTTTGCATTCGAAAAGCCGGTTAGGTTTCATCCTGCAACCTCCCCAAAACCCAGCTTCCCGCGCGTTCTCAGGTCACAGATAATGTGGCACCCGATTGTCATTTGTAAAGTGCCCATTTGTCAGCTTTGACATCAAGAGGCAAAAAATAATAATAATACGATGTTAAAAAGGAAAGGAAGGGAATTCATTCTGTGTCATTAATTCAACAGGGGGAGATGATGACAAGATTTCCTTTTTTAAAAAAAAAGGAAAATAATGGTAATGGTGAATATTCGCATTCCTTTCATCCCCTGAAAAACCAGAGGCAGAACTCTGAATCCCAAATAGCATTTTTGAGATGAAAGCAGAAATGATGAAGCCAGTTTGTTTATGTGATCCAAGATCTGCGGATGGATGGATGGATGAGGGAATGGATAGATAGCTGGATGGATGGATAGATAGATAGATAGATGAGAGATTAGATAGAAAGAAAGAAAAAAGATATTAGATAGATAGATAGAAAAGAGAGAGAGGATAGATAGATATAGATAGATAGAAAAGAGAGAGATTAGAAAGAAAGAAAGAAAGAAAGAAAGAAAGAAAGAAAGAAAGAAAGAAAGAAAAAAATAAAAAAAAACAGAAAGGTTAGATAGAAAGAAAAGAGATTGGATGGATGGATGGATGGACGGACAGACAGACAGAAGATACATATGGATGGAAATAGATATGGATGGGAGAGATGAGAGAGGGATGGATGGAGACAGAGAAAGAGATAGATAAATAGAAAGAGATGGATGGAGATGATAGACATATGGATGGAGATGATAGACAGAGATAGACAGACAGACAAACAGAAGATACATATGGCAGGAAATAAATAGATATGAATGGAGATTGATGAGAAAGAGAGAGGGATGGTGATAGATAACAAGGTAGAGAAAGAGAAAGATCGAGACAGACAGACAGATAGACAGAAGATCCATATGGCTGGAAATAGATATGGACGGAGAGAGATGAGAGACAAAGATAGACAGAGATAGATAAAGAGGTAGAAAAATAGAAAAAGGGATGGAGATGATAGACAGACAGGCAAGCAGAAGATACATATGCCTGGAAATAGATAGATATGAATAGAGATTGATGAAAAAGAGAGATGGATGGAGATGGAGAAATGGAAAGAGAGACAGACAGACAGACAGATGTGGTGGATGGACAGATGGATGGATGGCTAGGTAGGCAGGTAATTATTGTTTAACCAAGTCCCAGTTTTCAAGAAGGAATGTGCTTGCTTCAGCATTGGTGGAGAAAGTTTATTAAAATCCCATGGCAGTTAAGAGTTGAATGCCACATCCTCTGTGTGGAGTTTTTAAATGATTATTCTTATCATTGTCCATGGATTGCCCTTTGTGTAGTTAATGCAATTAATCTGAATTTAAGGTTTTTGCTATCCTTTGCTTTCATGACTGTCTTCCTTGGCCCATTTATTAAATATATACGCTACCCAGACTGGTTCTCCAGAACTTTAATAGCTCAGTAAGACAAAGGGGAACACACACACACACACACACACTATCTCTAAAAATCATAAGCAAGGTAGAGTCACTTCAAGAAGGAGGCATCGTTTAATCTTTATGGCTTCGCTTTCAGCACAGTGGCTGCTTTTAATGGGAGGTTTACAAGATAGGGTTCTTTCAGCCAAGCATCACTTCCTTTCCTTTAAATTTCCTCTTATATTCTCTCCTGGTGGAACAAGCAGAGATGTTTTAATATCATGCCTGGGAAGGACACAGTATAAAAATGAGTGATATTCTCATAGCTTGGCTGGTAATTCTTGGGACTGCCACGAAGATGGTGGCAGAAACATGGAAGACTATTTGCAGAAGGCTGTGTGTGTGTGTGAGACGTTCTAATTAAAGCTGTCTAGCTTGCTTTTATTTGGGTTTTATTTAACAAAAAACCCAGGCTACTAATTTACAGATGCAAGGATTACTTTGGAGGTTTTCAGAAGCTTACCTTTGAAGTCCCAAAGATGCTTTAAAAATGAAGTAAAAGGTAACTGGACTTTCTTTGTTTTTCCTTGAAGACATTTCGCTTCTCACCCAAGACGCTTCTTCAGTTCTGTTCTTTGGTTCTCCAGTTCTTCGGAAGTGAAGAAGCGTCTTGGATGAGAAGCGAAATGTCTTCAAGGAAAAACAAAATCCAATTGCCTCTTGAAAAAAGCACTTTTGCAGAATACTCCTACAGATGAGATTATAATCAAAAATATACTAGATTATGTGGAAACGGATAGATTGACATTAAAAATAAAGGACGAGGAAGAAACAGAATATTTTCTACCATTTATCAGTGGTTAGAAAATAGAGGTAGAAATTAGAAGATAAAAGACTTATGTATAAATAGATGAAAGATTAATACTATATATAAGTGAACAATGTATTATTATTACTATGATTACCATTACCATCATCATTGCTAATATCACTTTGTATAAGCAAATAGATTCAGACAATACATTGTTTATTAAGCACTTATGCTGATTAAAGAAAAAATGTATAATTTTTTTTTTAAAAAGCATTTTTGGGACAACCAGGACCTGGATGACTGAGAATCTCCATAGATACTTACCTTTAAAGATTGTCCCAGGAATTATAATCTGTATAAAACGCAGCTGCAATGCAATACTTTATTATAGTAAATCTTTGATTCTGCAGTTCTAGATTCAGGAGGCTTCAGGTGGACTAGAGAAATATCTGAATTACAGCGAAAGATGGACTTCAGCCAAGCAACAGATGAAGTCTGTTGTTTACCAAACCAATCTGGGCAACATGTTGAACTTATCTATGCGTTTAAGGATGCCTGACCTGCGTTCCGTAGATTTTTACGTGCAGGTGTAAAAACCACTCACGTTATAGCAAATGGGCACCTCTTCCCACATATGAATGAGTTAAATCAAGAGTTGACTGTTGAGACCTGAATGGCGCTATCTAATGAACAACTAATCGTGTTTGCTGACTCCATGCATTTTTCCCCTCTCTCTTTTTTTTTTCCTCTCCAGCACATCTCCTTTTTCCTCAGAGATCATGCAGATGGATTTTGAGATGGAAGCTCTCAGCGAATTGCCAGGGATGCAGTTCATTACATGGCAGATCGAATATCCTGGAGGAAGGACATCTGACCTTAGCATCTCCAAGATTTATGTCAGCCAGAAGGATCTCGTTGGCATTCTTCCATTAGCTATGGTATGATAAATTATTTCTGCTCTTGGTTTGGGGGATCTCAACCGTATTGGCTCCTCCACCATGTGAGTAGACCAGAGTGGAATATTAAAGACATGTTCTTGCCTTCCAGTCTCTGGACTGAATGTGAAGGTTGAAATTCAGGTGTGCTTCAGGTTATTTCTCTTATCTTACGATGCTTTGGGTGGTTCAGGAAGAGCAAATGAATTCAGAAATGTAGTAGGTACCATAGTGGAAACCTGGCTGAACTGGGGAAGGCTTCTCTTTTTGGATTCAGGATATTGGACATTATTTTGGATTTCCCCCATTTAAGCTAATGTTCTGCAGACCTATAGGTCTTCTCCTATTTTCTGTCAATTGTCCTGTAATTCAATTTCTCCCATGTTCTGTCCACCATTCATGGAATGATTACTCCATCTCTGATACACTTCTCTTTTCTGCAACAACATCTTTCTAGTGATGTGTCTTGGAAGTGTAGGTTATAGATGTTCTCTGTGATTGGTTTTTCATTTGTCCAACACCTTCTGTTGCTTCTTGAAGAAGCGAGTCTTGTTCATTGGTTGTGGAATATATCTGCTGGTATATATGGCCTTGTATGTGTCAGGCATGAAAGACCAAGTCCACACATGAAGGTTCAATTAATCTGATTTCATTGCTAAAAGCCTGTGTGTGGGAATCTTCTCAACTAACCATTGGCACCTGCTAAGAGTTTTATAAGGGTGAACAGCACTCAAAGGGAGTTGGACTTGTTGCTATGCAGGGATTCTAAGCTTATTCCCCTTTTCACTCCACCTCCCAATTCTGCCATCTCTTCTATAGTATGTAAATGTGTGGACTGTGCTGTTGCTTTCTAAGTGAGTGACCAGTAAGATCTGGTTCTTATTAAGTTGATTCAGTACCATCTTAATTTTTTCTGGGTATTGATTAATAGATGGGATAAAGGGTGATGTTTGTAATCTGAAGATGCCCTCCCTTCTGTTGGTGAATGGAATGGTCCGCAGATGTTGTCCAAATCTACATGATCCCTGATCCACCATAGTAACAAGCTTCTAATCCATTCATTGATTGGTTCTGGCTTACCATTACAGCTTCACAGTTGGATCAACCAACTGGAAAGGTTTCAAGCAATAGGAATTGATTGACAAAAAAAGGAAGATGACTAAACAACAAATGGCTTTGTCTTACCCTTCCATTTCCTTTTTGGTAGGACATCACCTCAACCTTCCTTGAAACCTAGGAGATAAACTACTGATAATACTCCCTTAGAGTTCTTTCTAGGAATGTTTAGATCTTGAGCTAGCTGTTTTTTTTTTGCATGAATCTAATATTTGGAAGGATTGACTGTCCCAATTTGGGTACAAGGGAGACAGAGCTATTGTCAGCGTTCCAGTGAACCTCCATCCCGATCCGTAACTCCGAGATAAGCATAATCTCAAAAGTACTTTTATTAGAATAGCACCTGGCATATCTGTGGAATTTCGAAACTAAAAGTTTCCCGGTCTTCCTACAATATCCCAACCTACAAACCATTCCCTTATTACTCATCATCACATCACATGAACCAATCCCAAAGTACGTTCCATTTCTTCCTGTACCACATTCCGTGATCTTGAACGAACAAAAGAATTCTATTTTGTCTACAAAGAGCTACTCAGTTAAAATCCCCCCCTCCCGCTTTCTCAAGCTATGTGGCAGTGATGTCCAAAGCTGACAGCTCTTTGAACTTCTGATTGGTTGAGGTGACCATTTTAGATATCCCAGGATGCTCTTTGTCCTATCCTTCTGAAAATGGGCCAAGCTAGGAGCTCTGATTTTTTTCCCAAAGGCCCTGTGATACCCCTTAGTAAATTTTACAAAAGCCCTGTAAAATTCCTTAGCGCGGTACATTAAAAGATACAATGGAAAGGTTTGTTTGACAAGCACCACACTCATTTAGCAACCGTAGTGCTCTCTTAACGACCGCCATGAAACAGGTTGTAAAATCAGGCACAGCCACGTGGTGATCCGCTTAACAAATGGCCCAACTTACAACCGTAATTCCAGCCTCAGTTCTGGTGATACGTCAAGAACACCTGCATTGGAAACTTCATTGCTTCAATAAGCACTGATATTGGAGAGAGGGAAAGCCACGAACAGGTGACTTCCCGTTCTCAGTTTGCATACCATCCAAATATAAATAGAACTTGGTACTCATGAAGGGCTCAAATTAGAATTTTACAACAATTGACCTTGGATTACTTGGATAAACAGCTGAAAGAGGCTCCTTCCCATGACCACTCCACAGAAGCCAGATTTTTCAACAACCATAGCATACACTTAAGGGGCGAGCAAGTATTAGGTTCGTATATATATGAGGTTTTCTGGGGGAAAGATTATAATAGGAACTGGGTGGTTGCCTAGCAACAGGCTGTTAATTATTATGCTGCTAGTCAAGGTGGGGAAAATGTTTATGCTGTTCTTGGAGACCACCAACGGAATTTGCCAACTTTAAAACTAGAAGGTGGCCTTTGGGCTTTAATGACCAAGACAGTTATAGTGTGGGTTCTCTTATTCTCTTATTTAAAAACGAAACCAAAAAAAAAACATTTATCATGCTGGGTCTGTTGAATTATTCTAACTCCAGCAAGGGATTTGGCAACTGGGTTGTTCAGTACTGTAAAGCGTAGTAGAATATAGAATCCAAGCCCTGGAAGAGACCTTGGAGGTCTTCTAATCCCAACCCCCAGCCCAAGTAGCATTCCGTATACTCTACAATTCCAATAGGTTTCACAGGCATTCACAGATCTTTCCTGAGACTTTTGGAGATTCGTGGAGAAGGCTCCAGTGTGCTTGGGGTGTGTTTGTGGTGGTGAGAAAGCAAGCAGAGTTTGCATTTAGAATATAGAACAAATTATGATAGGGTTGGAAGGGACATTCTTCTAGTCCAGGGGTCACCAACCTTTCGGAGCTCAGGGACCATTACATTCATAATTTTAAATTCCATGGATCATTAATATAATCTGCCTGATGACCGGTTGGGTGGGTGTGGCTAGATGGTCATGTGACTGGGTGGGCGTGGCCAACTCAATATTGCTCAGATCGAGGGGTGCCTCGCTGGCCTCTACTTACCCCTTACTTCCCAGCCACTCCTTGCCTGCCCACCTTACGGCCCCAATAGGAAGCAGTTGTTGGAGCTAAGCAGCCCCCAGGAGAAAGAGTTGGCCAAAAAGCTGCCTCTGTTCAAATTGGATCCGACTGAGAAGGAGGCTTAGCAGAAGCACCTCACTGAGGACTAGGAGCATAGGCTTTCCAAGCAGAGGGAAGATCTGCGGGAGTGCAAGGCCAGGTCCTGCACCTGGAGGCTCAGTGGGCTGAGATGGTCAGCCAGTTCCAGGCCATGATGCCGTCCTACTGGAATAGGCCCTTTGGCTCTTCGCCACCAGTGGGCCTTCCCTCCAGCCTTCGCCCAAAGCCCCACACCGGGAGGCTGAAGCAGACCCAAGTCAGAACTTCTGCCCCCCTTTCACCCCCAAAGGGGGAGACTCTGCAGCAACACAAATGTTCATTGCACGTATCCAGCCCAGGGGCCATGATTTGAGGACCCCTGATTTAGTGTAATATAAAAAATGCAAATAATTTTTCTGTGGACTACAGAAAAAAAATTTCTAAAATTTTCTCACGGACCACCAGTTGGTGACTGCTATTCTAGTCTACCCCCTGCTCAAGCAGGAGATCTTATAGGATCCCAGTCAAAAGATCTTTTAGGATGCCCAGTCTTGCCTTGAAGACTCCAATGATGGAGAGTGAGATATGTATGAAATTGATTGTCCTTGTGAGCTATTCCAGGATGAGTCCTTTCATTAAAACAGTCTGTTTGAACACTGTGGGTCAAGCTTGGATTCTTCCAGAATCATCATTGTTATTTGGTTTGGGTCAAGAACCAGAGGCATGAATGGGTTCCACACATTGGCTAAGGTCATTCTTATGTATTCCATTTTTGTCGTTGCACTCTCAAGCAAGTGACTCTGATATGTGGTTAGCTTTAGTTTAGTGCGGTATGCCAATCCACCAGTGTGAAATTTAATCCATGTTTATGGTATAGCATGTTTTTTTTAAAAAAAACCAAAAACCAGTTTATTCCACAAATGGTTCAGAAACATTTTGGCTTCACAAGAAACCCAGTCACCGTGAGATGCACTATGAGAATTTTAGTTCTAAATATCTTCTCAGGTTATGTCAAGCACCAGGGAAAATCAGGAGATTCAGGCTGTTCAAATGAATATGAAGATTTACTGCAAGTTTAAGCTCTCTACAAGAAAGACGATCAAAGTACTAGAAGTAATATGAGTATAATGATAAAGCCTGATGATGGCAGATGAGATTCTGCTGAAACGTTGCTACAACTTTAACAGAACTACAATGACGTGGGATAATACCCGAAGGAATATATATATGAATAAGAAATATAAATACAGTATTGTATAAAGAAAAGTTAAATGGTTGAACGTAGGAGGTATAATAGAATGCATAATGTATAATGTTGATACAACTAGTATATCACAGTTGTAAAATTGAAGCTGTAATACAAAATGAAGAAAATGTATAATAAAACTTTTTTTAACAGTCAAGGAAAATGAGCAGGAGGTAAGACAGGCATTCAAGGTGGGCTGGATTTAGAATTCTTGGGAATGGAGGGACTCACATTTGACCCCTCCTTCAGACTCATTCTGGTCATCTCCCAGAAGTTGAGCACTTGGTCTACTAAGCAATTGTCTTAAGCATAGGTAGATGTTACTCAACATGATAGTAGTCTTCCAATATTTGAGGGGCTGCCACAGAGAGGAGGGGGGTCAAGCTATTCTCCAAAAAAAACTCAAGTCCAGAGAAGGAACAATGGATGGAAACTGATCAAGGCGAGATCCAACTTGGAAATAAGGAGGAATTTTCTGACAGTGAGAATGATCAATCCATGAAACAGACGTTGCCTTCAGAAGTTGTGGGAGCTTCATCCCTGGAGGCTTTCAAGAAGAGACTGGATGGCCATCTGTCAGAAATGGTGTTGGGTTTCCTGCTTGGGTGGTGGGGTTGGACTAGATGACCTACAGGGTCCCTTCCAACTCTGTTAATCTGTATATCTGTATAGCTTGGACTTTGAGTTCTGCCTCCTTGTTCCTGCTTTGCATTTGACATCTACCTGTGGTTCAAAAGTGATACCACCTTGGCTTCACATTTGCAAAGGTATAGAGACTTTTTTTTCCCATTATGTTGTTTGGTTGAAGGAACAAATTAGTTATGATTGTTTCTCAAAATATGTGGGCCTTCTTTCCGGAGTTTGCCTTCTTTTTTTATCTTGCACTTAGAAGTGATTGATGTGCAAAAGCTGGAATCCAGTGTCAGCTGCTTTTCATTTTCCAAAGCTTGGCTGATCCCTGCCAAGATCCCTGGCCTGGATTTAAAAAGAAAAAACCAAGTACATGGTTTTGCAAGCTCTACAAAATTAAAAACCTGATAAACTCACCAAGGTAGGGACATCCTGCTGAGAATCCCTGTCACCAAAAGTAATCTCTGCTGAGATAAATCATCGTCAGCATCTGGCAATCTTCCTGAATTAGGAATAGCTGCTGAGTGCTACTCTGAACAGAAGACATCTTGACACAAAAATTGGGACATCTGCGGTGTTTTTGTGCAACAACTTTGCAGTTTTGCTAACAGTGTCAACTGTTTATTAACAGGATGGCCCTGACCATTTTTTTTTTCAAAGTCCCATTTATCCTACAATCCTATTCAGAATAACAAAACAGAATAACAGAGCTGGAAGGGACCTTGTAGGTCATCTACTCCAACCCCACCCACCCCACCCAAGCAGAAGACCAAGAAGAAATCCTATTGAATTTCATGGAGCATATTTCACAATGTTGAAATGCAGAGGATCAGACTTTCAAAAAAAACCAACAACCCCAAAACATCGAACAATATCCCATTTCCTATCCACAATGGTTAATGTCCCATTTTCTGTACATGAAAAAGAAGAAATTGCAAAGCTTGCTGAAGAATATTTTCACTTTGAAGTTTATATTATCAATTCAATATTTCGTTTACTACTTTGATCATTCTGCTACTCAGATTAATTGGTGTCTCTTCATATGTACACTCGACACTTGTTCAAGTTAAAAACAGTTCAACATTTGGAGTTAATATGGGAAGGATTCCAGTCATAACCATCATTCCTGCGTAGAACGGAGAAAGCTATTGACATGAAACATAAACAAAAGTAGGTTTTAACAATGCACATTTAGTTAATATTCATGTATTTACTTGGAGTGGGGAATTATCACCCCTTTTCTGAGATAGCCCCAGGCTGTTTGCAATGAGAACAAGCATCAAAATGCTCTTTGACACACAAGCACGCAATATTAATAGATATGTGTACGTGTATATAAATAACGAGCTATCGTGACTAGCAATGGCTGAGGAGCTGATAAAATATTTAAGCCTCTTCCTGTCTGTTTTATGGCAGAATTTCCAATGTGTCTAGGAATAAAGCTTCAAAAGGAGAACATATAATAAATATATATATATATATATTTAAAGGGAGAAAATTACGTAGTTGCCCTCCTCTTGAGAGAAGCCCATACTCGGTCCGAGGTCCTGAAATCTTCAAATCTCAACCTTGCTAGTTGAAAATTTGTCCCAGGGAAACTTAAAACTTGCGGCTGGTTTGGTTGATTTCCATCAAGAGATGTTGACTAAGATTGAAATTATCTCACCCAAAATCAGAGGAAGGGGTGTCCAAAGTTGCCTTTCCTTTTGATCTGATATAATGAAAAGAAGGACTAGGGGGTGACTTAGTAGTAGTTTTCCAGTGCTTATGGGGTTGCCACAAAGAAGAAAAAGGGGGTCAAGCTGTTCTCTAAAGCAGGGGTGTCAAAGTTAATTTCACTGAGGGCCGCATCAGGATTGTGTTTGACCTCAGGGACCAGGATGGGTGTGGTCAGGGTGGGCATGGCCAACTCAACATCACTTGTGTCGGGGACACTTGTGTTGGCCTGAGTACTCTGCCAATGAAAATAGGTTCCTGAGCTCCATTTTTAGCTGTGATGGCCTCCTGCAACCCTCTGCCAATGAAAACAGAGTTCAGGAGGGGCCACCCATGGCTCTCTTAAGCTCCGTTTTTGCTGGCAGAGGCACTACGGGCTGGTCCTTCGCTGTTTCCAGAGCAGCCCAGTGGGCCAGATCTAAGCAGCCCCCGGGCCAGATCTGGCCCCAGGGCCTTGAGTTTGACACCCTTGCTCTAAAGCTACCTGAAGGCAGGACAAGAAGCAATGGGTGGAAACTAATCAAAGAGAGAAGTTCATGTATTTACTAGAACTAAGGAGAAATTTCCTGACAGTGAGAACAATTAATCAGTGGAACAAATTGCCTCCAAAAGTTGTAAATGCTCCAACTCTGGAAGTTTTTAAGAACAGATTGGATAACTCTTTTGTCTGAAGTGGTGTCGGGTTTCCTGCCTAACCAGAGGTTTGGACTAGAAGACCTCCAAGGTCCCTTTCAACTCGGTTATTCTGTTATTCTTCTTTACTTCAATCAAATTCTGGCTCTCCAAGGAACAGAGGGCAGAAGAGTTCCCTATCATCTTAGATAATCTTAGAACACCCATGTGAGGTTGAACAATTGGACTGAAGAGGGAAGAAAGAACTGATCTATAATCCCACAATCATTTGAACTAGGGAATCTTTCCAAGTCACAGCCCGACTGTAGCAATACTGTAACTATAAACAGCGACCCAAGTTTGTCCAGGACTAAGAGACAGATTCTCCGCAATTTCTGCCTTCCAATCCCTGTTGGAAAGAGGACATTTATTATCCTTTGGATGTGCTTCTCTTTCCAGTTTCCTGGCAAGCACTGTGTAATTTGCCATTCAACCTCGATAAGCCAGTTTTGTATTTCTAGGGTAATTAGGATTACTGGCAAACAAGGCTGAGCTAGCTGGTCGCCCAACAAATTAAGACACTTCTCTCTCTCTCTCTCTCCCCCCCCCTTTNGGTCGCCCAACAAATTAAGACACTTCTCTCTCTCTCTCTCTCCCCCCCCCTTTTTTTTTCTTCTCAGCAAGCAGAACTCTGTTCTTTAATCCTTTTCAGCATCGTTTTCTGGGTGGATTTCCCCCTGCTCCCAATTATATTCTCTTCTCCATCCCTCCCTCCCCCCCCTGCCTTTTATGTGGCATAATGCCTATTGATTTTCTCTTTTCCTACCTTCAATGCGCCAGGGAGGTCTGCTTACGTGCAATCAACCAAAATGGAAAATTAACCTCTTGACTAATGAATTAAAGCATGGCTGGGGTGAAGATGTCTGGTGGGCCGAGATGTGCGGAATCATCCCTGGCCCTCGTGTCTCTAGACAACAGGCAAAGTCTGTAATTTTTTGCATTTTCTGGAGAATTTCCTCCTCTGCTTTGCCTTTTTTTTGGGGGGGGCGAGGGCTGTTGCCTGAAGGATGGAAGGATAACTTGTTGGGCCAGCCTTACCGGAGTTGTATCAGGCAGGAAACCATCCACCAGATAAGCAAAGGCTAAATGATGAAATTCAGTGTAGAGAACAATAAAGTCCGACACTTTAGGCAAAGAAAACCAAAAGCGATACATATAGACTGGGGTGCAACGCAGGCTCAATAGCAGGAACTGTGAGAGGGAATTTGGAGTCTTTAGGGACAACCAGCTAAATATGAGCCAGCATGTGGCAGCGGCAGCAAAAAAGCCAATGCAACCCTAAGTTGCATTAACAGAGGGATACATCGAGATCAAGGGAGGTATATTAAGACTTCTTTATAAAGCCTTAGTAAGACCTACACCTAGAATCCTGCATCTGGTTTTGGTCACCACTTATAAAAAAATGATATTGAGACCTCTAGAAAGAGTGCAGAGAAGAGCAAACCAGACGATTAAAGGCTGGAGGCTAAAACATATCTATGAATACTGGTTGCAGGAACTGGGCTTGGTAGTCTAGGGAGGAGAAAACGGAGGAGACATGATAGTAGTCTGTCCAAATATTTTAAGGGGCTGCCACGAGGAGGAAGGGGCTCAAGCTATTTTCCAAAGCACCTGAAGGCCAGGCAAGGAACAATGGATGGAAACTAATTTAACCTGGAAATAGGTGACAGTGAGGACAACCCATGGAACAGAAGTTCGGAAGTTTCTGAGAGCTTCACTCATGAGGCTTTTCAAGAAGAGATTGGACTTGCCATCTGGTCAGAAAAATTGTGCAGTGGGCGGGGGCGGGGGGGTTGGACTAGATGACCTATACGGTCCCTTCCAACCCTGTTAATCTGCTAAGATTAGTGGCTGTTTTATTGCAGGGCTATATTAGCAGAATCTGACAAATCTGAAAGTGCAAATCTCCTGCTGTCTCTTTTTACAGCCTGATAAGTTAGGAAAGACTCTTTCCAAGTTTCTTTCCCTTCCCGTTACCAGCTGAGGCTCCTTCTCCCATTATCAGATCATTCCCCAGATAGAACAATCAACTGGTGTTACAGCTTGCCTTCAGAAGTTGGGGATGCTCCATCACTGGAGATTGTCAAAAAGATACAGGATCTCTGGCTAGAGCAGTGGGTTAGATTAGAAGACCTCCAAGGTCCTTTCCAACTGCATGTTTCTATGATTGGGAGAAATTAAGATGAAGATATGAAGCTCTGTACTATTTCCTCAGCTGATCTCAGTCTAGGAGGTGGAAGGTTACAAAGGCAAAATATTGTTAAAGTTCCTAAGGGCAGGATTAGAACTAGCAGATGGGAGATCACTAAAGAGAGATCCAACCTAGAATTAAGTGGAAATTTTCTGAAGGGGAGAACAATCACCAAGTAGAAGGATTTGTTCCAGAAGTTGTAGGTGTTCCCATCACTGGAGGTTTTCAAGAAGAGACTCTGTCAGCACTCCAGCAAACCACATTAGCCCCCTTCCCCCCCCCCCTCCAGGAGGACCCTTTGGCTTGTCAGGAAATTTATCATGAAATTGTTTAACTAATCTATCAGCTTTGACATCCCAACTTTTCACCCAAGTAGCTTCTGACAAAGAATACCCTTTCCATTGAACCAAATATTGTGACCGGCCCCTTTGCAAATCAATATATCTTTTTTAATTTCACAATGTATTTCACCTTGTACTACCACAGGATTTGGAGGAGGAGCAGGTATAGGCCTTAAAGTAGAACCTATTGCTGGTTTGTTGTTGTTTTGATAAGTTTTTTATTTTTCCGTTTCAAAAGTACAAAAATTTCATTTTTTCTTAAGCAGTGTATCATCTGGGCACCAACACCTTCACCATTTATAATGCCATTCTAATTAGTATTATTTCTCTAAGCTTACAGTTAAGATACATCAAACAACTAAACATTATACAGCTCTTCTGGTGATAATATCTTATTAGCATTACATCTCATTGTTTTCATCATACATATATTGACAGTTATCATCTTATTTATATCTCTGTCTTACTTCATTTCATTTTCTCTTTTGTTCTTCCTCATTTCCAAATTCCTTTTTTAATTCTCTAACCATTGATAAAATATTTTCTGTATCACAGAATACTCAGTTTTAATAGGCTTCTGTGAAATACTGGATGTATTTTCCTTAGTATTCAAGGGAGGCTAACCATTACAAAGTTAATTACTTTCACTGATAGGAAAAAGACCAAATAAATTTCGGCCCAAGTTTTTTAATCGGTAACCTTAATCATAGGTGTACTTAGTTGACAAAAATACTTGGCCTCCAACTCAGAAAGGTGGCTTCCCAGATGTGCCAGGATGACTTTTCCAATAAGAAGAAACTTTGAGAAAATAAGAGTTTTTGATTGGGATCTGGTTTTGCTGGAATGCAGATAGACTGGAACGGACACCCATTGGTCTAAAATGGTGTCGGGTCTCCAGCTTGGGCAGGGGGTTGGAATAGAAGACCTTTTCAACTCTGTTGTACTGTTATTCGGTTATCCTATCCCCATCAGTTAAAAAATTGGGGGCTGGGGGCCAGTGGTGGGATTCAAAAAGTTTCATACCGGTTCTGTGGGCATGGCTTGGTGGGGGCATGGCTTGGTGAGCGTGGTGTGGCTTGGTGGGTGTGGCTTGGTAGGTGTGGCAAGGGAAGGATATTGCAAAATCCCATTCCCTCCCCACCCGCTAACCTGCTTTCCAGCTCCGTTCTCCTGTGCAGGGCAACCAAAGAAGACCCAGCCGATCAGCTGGGACTCAAAGGGAGGCAGAGAAGAGATGGGGGCAGGACCAGTCAGAGGTGGGATTTGCTGGTTCTCTGAACTACTCAAAATTTCCACCACTGGTTCTCCAGAACTGGTCAGAACCTGCTGAATACCACCACTGGTGGTGGTGGTGGGGGGTCCAGGAAGAGAACCTCCTGTGCTCTTCCTCCTGCCTTTTGGAAACTTCTCCCGCTCACCAGAGGACATACGTGTTGTCCTCTGACCTTAACTTAACTCTTAACATAGACCTTAACTCTCCTGGCCTTTCAGACATACGTGAAAACCTGCCTGTTTTGTCTCACTTGGGACCCACAGCCATGGGACTGGAGAGCATCCTTCTCTTTTTAATTCTGATTCCTAGCTTTTAACTGTTTTCATAATAATACCTCTGTCTCTTCATCGGCCGCCCAGAGCCTCAGTTGAGGGGAGATGGGCCGTGTCTAAAAAATACAATGAATAAATTGAATAAATTATTATATGTGCACCCCCTATCTTTGGGGGAACTGACAGTATGCAAATGGTTCTAGGTTTTTCAAGGATATTCATTTTTAATATTCATTTTTAATATTTAATATTCATTTAAGGGCATTCATTTTTAACTCAAATTACAGAGGTATTTCTTTCCTCAGAAGCTACCAAGGACCTGTCTCAACCATCACAATGAAGGCTCCATTGGAGCTGTCTCCTTCAGCTCTCATCATATCTGATAAAGTACCTCCTTTCCACACACAACGGGAACAACTCAGGTGTCTTCTCCTTGGTTTCATGTCAGACATTTTTTCTTGGTGTGTGTGCATGTTTCCCTCTCGAAGGATTAGAATTCCTTCGTAATTATCGATTTACAATCCATGACAATCTTCCCCAGATGGATTTGAACAAGCCTGTAATTGAATAATTTGGCAACATGTAAAGCTAGGCTCAAGAGGACTGAAATTATACTTGGTTGAAGGAAGAGTCCGTTCTTCAGGAAGAATTAATTTGATTTTCTCTCCATTACAAGTGACAAGCAGAGTAGTCTAGTGAGTGGATTATTGTTTTAACTTGTAGCTTCCTTTTTTTTTTCTAATTGTCAGGAGTGGAAGAGAAGGAGAAGAGCTTGTTGACTGTATTTATGCATTTCGTTGCTTTCCAGCTTCGGCGCTGCCTTTCTCAGTAAAACTAGCCCTCTTGAGGTAGCTTGCAAATGCGATATTGGAACCGTTGCAACCATGTAAGAACAAATGCTTGTAAACAGTGGGGATGAAAATAATCTTTTAATCACTCGGCAAAAAGAACAGTTTTTTTTAAAAAATAGGCACTCTTCACTGTGCTAAGTTGTATGAAATAATTAAAACAATTAAATCAGTTGAATTGGACCTCGGCGCTCCCAGAGATTGGTGGTTTTCTTGCAGACGTTTCATTACCCAAATAGGTAACATCAGCAGTGCTAGAAGAGTGAGGGTTTGTAGAATGGAGGAAAAGGAGAGAGGAAGAGGAGGAGGAGGAGGAGGAAGACCCTGTGGGCCTGGGTGCTCTCTGAACTTGGTGGTTTTCTTGCAGTTTGTGAGAAAGAGAAGACAACTGGGGGGGTCCTGTTGCTCTCTGAGCTTGGTTATTTTCTTCCAGACATTTCATTACCCAACTAGGCAACACCATCAGTTTTGTGGGGTACACTACCTCAATTAAGGAGCTACCCACTCAATAAACAGCCTAATCATGGAACAAACAAATACTCCTACCAACACTGGTGGGGCAAGCCACTGTATCTATATAAATAGAGGACAAATCCCACTTCCTTTTAGCACAGATGATACAATCTAGTTGGGTAATGAAATGTCTGCAAGGAAACAACCAAGCTCAGAAAACACCAAGGACCCTACAATCCTCCTCCTCCTCCTCCTTCTTCCTCCTCCTCTTCTTCTCCACAAACCACCTCACTTCTGGCACTGATTATATTACCGAGTTTGGGTTATGAAACATTTGTAAGAAAGCAACCAAAGTCAGAAAATACCAAGGACCCCACGGTCCTCCTCC
Organism: Laticauda laticaudata; assembly: GCA_004320025.1. Lineage (NCBI taxonomy): Eukaryota > Metazoa > Chordata > Lepidosauria > Squamata > Elapidae > Laticauda > Laticauda laticaudata. The sequence continues at coordinate 44,678 of BHFT01003529.1, forward strand.
TCCTCTTCTTCTCCCTTCTAGCACTGATAATGGGACTCTGGGCCCAACTGCATCTTCAAACCATAAAACCTATTCTTCTATCATCAGGAAAGCAGAATGCGGGTCAACTAACTATCGTTTCCCCTGTCTTTGTTCTTTTATCAATTTTTCTCTGTCCCCCCACTTCCTGTCTCCTCCTTATGTACCGTCTTGCACCTCACCTTCCAGCTCGGTTGGCTACTGAATATTCAGCTGCCGCATTTTGTAAGGAGTCAGTTGAGGTGAGATGAGAAGTCTCAATCCAGCACCCAGCAACGGAGAACACTGGATTTAAAGCACTGACATTTCACGAGACAAAATGGTAGGCGCCGATAAAAATGTAAATTTGAAGAGAAGGCAGGGGAGGAAAAAAAATACTACTTTTTCCCTAGCATTTTTTTCCCCAGTAGCTGTGTTAAAATAGTAGAGAATCCCCAACGTGCAGTAAAATTCTGCAAAACTTACTACCCTGAGATGCAGCCAGTTTTTTTAACCCCTGCTATGCAAGGCATCTAAATCTACCGGCTCCGGACTGTGTGCCAGAACCATTAAGTATGCCGAGCTTTGCATGTAAAACTCAGGGATTATAGAAAGGAGACGGATAGGTCTACAATATGTGGAATATATTAAATAAAAGCACCAGAAAGCAGGACAAGAAGCAACGGATGGACACTAATCACGGAGAGAAGCAATCTGGAATTACGGAGAAACTTCCTGGCAGTGAGAACAATTCACCAGTGGAAGGGCTAGCCTCCAGAAGTTGTAAATTCTCCAACACTGGAAGCTTTTAAGAAGAGATTGGACAACCATTTGTCTGAAATAGTATAGGATCTCCTGCTTCAGCAGGGGGGTGGACGAGAAGACCTCCAAGGTACCTTCCAACTCAGTTATTCTGTTCTGCTCCAAAAAGCTTTAGCAAGCTGCTGTGGTCTTAACTAGTGGGCATTGTCCGTCAGCCTAATTTATCCCCCTCCATCATTCCTGAAGTCAGTCAGTCAGACAGTCAGACAGTCAGACAGCCAGCCTGCCTGTCTGTCTGTATATGTCTGTCTGTCTGTCTATCTTGTTCTGTCTGTCATCCATCCATATCTATAATCTATCTATCCATCTCTCTCTCTCTCTCTCTCTCTCTCTCTCTCTCTCTCTCTCTCTCTCTCTCTCTCCATCTATCTACATATCTACTGTATCTATATATCTACATATATATCTACATCTACATCTACATATACATATCTACTGTATCTATCTATCTATCTATCTATCTATCTATCTATCTATCTATCTATCTATCTATCTATCTACATATCTATCTGTCTGTCCATCTGTCTGTCTATTGTCAACAGTTCCTCAAAGTTCCATTTTATGAGAGTTGTCCTATTGACACTTGTGGGAAAACCCGAATCTGAAAGTTCTGGGTTTTCCCTTCCCAGAAGAGAAATCCAAGATCCATCCTCTGCACCCATCAGACCATTACATGACTCAATGCAATCTTCGTCCTGACTGGAGACATCCCTCCAGTCACTCCCCTCCGGGTGGTTATATATATATATGAATGCAGTTCAGCTTCCTTCGGGTATTATAAAAAAAACACCAAATATATATATATACAAATATATATATATATGTTTTCATGGAAACGGAAATAAACAAACAACTACCATTCCTAGATGTACTAATCTACAAAAGAACAGATGGCACACTGGGACCACCACTGGACACACCATATACCAAAAGAAACACACCACCAACCGCTACCTCAATGCCAATCCACACCACCCAGCACAGATGAATTCCGTGGCGGAAAACACTAATTACCAGAACCAAACGCCTGGCAGACAAGACACATATAAAGACTGAACTATGCACCCTGACTGAAGTATTGACAGCCAATGGCTTCCACAAAAAACAAAATCACCAGCTTGATCCACAAAAACACACCAAGACATAACAGAGACCTAGAAGACCAACAGACCTATGGAACAGCTGTCTTGCCCTACATAAGAGGTACTACAGATAAAATCAGTAAAGATACTACACAGGCGATCACATAGACTGCCTTCAAACAGACAAAAAAAATAGCAGCCATCCTGAGGGAACCCCAAAGACAAAATTGACCTGGAAAACCAAGGCATATACGAAATTCCCTGTGTACATCATGCCCGGCCACATAACATTGGACAGACCAATAGAAGAATAAAGTACCCGCCTGGATGAACACAAAAAATGCAGGAAAAAAGCTGGAACACACCTCCTCACTAGTCCAACACATGAAAGCCACAGGTCACCAGCATTCAACTTCAGTGGCACCAAAACCCTAGCCACTATAGAAAACCCAGCCACAGAATCATCAGAGAAGCCATAGAGATTGAAAAAAGACCTGACAGCATGAATAGAGAGATGATTCCAGCAGACTGTCAAATCCATTTGGAAGCCTGCACTCTCAAATAGAAAGATCTCCACACACACAAACAGACAAAACACCTGAGCAAAGACACACCTCCCTCTGATGCCTCCAACTCAAACACCCCCCACCAGGCACCCAGGTGAAACCCAGCTTGCTAATGAAGAGCAGCGTCCTTTCACACGGAGCCAAGCTGCACTGAAAGCCTCCAACACAAGAACAGAGGGTTGCCAGCCAATCAAAGCCACAAAACAGACAGAAGAAACCAGGAACACCAATCAAATCAAACTCCAAGTCCAATGAACACAGACCCAGGTTAAATAGCCAATCAGAATAGACCAGCCTCAAATTTGAAACAGAGGAACTGTGAGACACACTTCCATACAGAAGCCTGATGATGGCAGATGAGATTCTGCTGAAACGTTGCTACAACTTTAACAGAACTACAATGAGCTACACTTTAACAGAACTACAATGACGTGGATTAATACCCGAAGGAAGCTAAACAGACATATAATATATATATATATAATATATATATATACTATATATAATATATATATATATTCAGATGATGGACCGAAACGTTGCTACAACTTTAAAAGCATAACTATGATGACGTGGGAAAATACCCGAACAAAGCTGAATACCGTATATATATATAAAATATATACAAATTTTTGTACACTTCCAGGTATGTTTTGAAGTGGGGGGGTGCTATTTTCCATGCAGGGGCTTGTCTCCACCTGAGCTTTGCACAAGAGCAATGAGAGAGAGAGATCTGATTTTCATTATTGTGTTTTTTTTTCCACGTTCTGTCAAGGAAAGAATTAAAACACAGATATACAGGCATTTGGGGGAGGTAAAGTAATGTTTTCTTTCCCTGCACCAGAAACAAAGGAGGAGGAATCAAGACTAGACATTTCCAAGAGGAAAGACCTCCATGCCATCCTTATAAATCAACCCTCCTCCTTGTAGCATATCTACACTATGCAGTCATAATTTTCTAACCAGCAAGCTTGGTAGGTAAGATGCAAAGTAAGATATGCAATTTTGCTATATCCCAAACTGAAGGCAAATGATTCTCCCTCCCCTCCAACTATCAGCAGGGAATTGGGATTCTGAAATATGCAGACTTAAGGAGGGAGTTATTAATGATTTAAAATCCATCTTTTTGTCTGTTCCCACCTGAAACCTGGCTGGAATGTAATTTATCATCTTCCATCTCTCTCACACACACTCACTAATTAATACACACCACAACAAGCACATCGCTGATACGTAGATCCACTTTGGTGAAGGTGTGGCAAGTCACATTTATCACATGGTTGTATGAAGAAATGTATTGAGATCCAGAAAGTGCACCAAAAAAGAAAGAAAGAAAGAAAAAAAAAGAAAGAAAGAAATTGGATTACTGCACATAATTCTTTTCTTGTGGGTTTATGGAAAGTATTTTTATCATTTTTCCACAGCCAGTTGGGCTCCCAGTGGTTTACATTAGCACAGTGATATCATTCATGTATAACCAAAGCAGTATAAGTAAATGCAAAAAATGGTTTTCTGAGGGTTTTTTGTTCACTGTCCTGACCTGAGGGCAGTTGATTCTCATGGTTGTTTGTTTAAAAAAAAAAGAAATGGCAGGCTAGGTCTCTTATTTAAGAAGGAAAGGAGTCAGTTTTCTACGGATGGAGAACAAAAACCAGTTCACACAAAGGCATCGCACATACTCACACAATGTATGCACACTCACATTCACACATGTAGACGCACCATAGGTGGTATTAGCAGGTTCTGACCAGTTCTGGAGAACTGGTAGCGGAAATTTTGAGTCATTTGGAGAACTGACTAATCCCACCTCTGACTGGCCCTGCCAACCTCATCTCTGCCTCCCGAGTCCCAGTAGATCGGCTGGGTTTTCTTTGGTTGCCCTGCAGAGAAGAATGGAGCTGGAAAGCAGGTTAGTAGGGTTGGGAATGGGGATTTGGCAATATCTTTCCCCTGCCACGCCCACCAAGCCATGCCCACAGAACCAGTAGTAAAAAATTTTGAATCCCACCACTGAGACACACCCATGCAAATCTGGTTGGGTCGACAGGCCTTTGAGGTCTAAAAAGTATGATGATTTACCGAGGGGGCTCCATGGTTTGTAATGTCTGGTGCTCCCTCCTAGCCTTTAAATAATAATATGAGTTCTGTTGAACATTTTAAAATTAGTTTCACTGGCTTTATTCTACAATGCTGAGAGCCAGGTTTTGTAAATTGGCTAGATAGATAGACAGATAGATAGATAGATAGATAGATAGATGGATGGATGGATGGATGGATGGATGGATGGATGGATGGATGTTTGGAAGACACAACCTTCTGGGTTCAGTTCCAAGTGGGGGAAAAAACACTGGAAACATGGAGGCTGTTTGGAAAGATGGTTTAACGGTGGACAGGATCACATGGCTTGGAGCTCTTGGGTGAAGAAATTGGGAGGAGATGCTGAGAATCCCTGGGTTTTATGCCCTCTCTGGCTTTGAACTTCCTGGGGCACAGGAAGAGTAACCTGATTGGTTGCTATCAGAGATCATAGCTAGTTTTGTAGGTTGTCTGTGTGCTAAGTTTGGTTGAAACTTGCTGGGTGATGCAACGAAGGGCAATTGAATAGCCTGAAGGAGGTAGATCTTTGTTATGTAGAATAGACTGGCTTCGGCCTTAATGGCCCATAGACAAAGCTGGGGGGCGGGAATTGATTTTCTACCTCTCTGAGTTTCTACTTCTCTTTTAGGGGAAATCTTCTGCCCTTTTAGCATATCCTAAAATATTTCATTTTTCTAGGAGAAGGGTGGGTTTTAGCTTCCAACAGATAGATGGATGGATGAGTGGATTGACAGACATAGTACTTTTTCCCTTATGCTCACTGATGGAACTATACTCTCTTATCTTCAAGCTTAAGAGATAGAAACCATAATCCATCAAAGTTTGGGGAAAGCCACTGGGCAGACAAAGAGATGAAAGAGTTTTCAAAGCCAAAATGTATCATTTATTGATTAACTGATTGACTGTGTATAATCAGGCTGGTTTTGATTTCCAGTGACCACATAGCTATATGTTCTCCATGACGATCTATTCCTAATTTGGTCCTTTCAAGTTTTCCAATGGTTCATCCATCGCCAATGTCACTGAGTCCATCCACCTGCTGTTGGCCATCCTCTTCTTACAACCTATCATATCAGAAGCTTTACTGACCTAAGACCAGTGGTGGGATTCAAATTTTTTTTACTGCCAGTTCTGTGGGCGTGGCTTGGTAGGCATGGCAGTGGAAAGATATACTGCAAAATCCCCATTCCCTCCCCACCCCACTGACCTGCTTTCCAGCTCCATTCTCCTGCGCAGGGCAACCAAAGAAGACCCAGCCGATCAGCTGGGACTCGGAAGGCAGGGAAGAGATGGGGGTGAGGCCAGTCAGAGGTGAGATTTGCCAGTTCTCCAAACTACTCAAAATTTTTGCTACTGGTTCTCCAGAACTGGTCAGAACCTGCTAAATACCACCTCTGCCTAAGACAGAGTTTGCTCAGCATGATTTCAACATCATGGTTTCTTTGGGGCTTCCCATGTTATACAAACCCAACCCATTTACTTTGTAAACCATAGTTCAGAACCCAATGTGTTATCTCTGAAAGCCTGTTGCTTGTTTGTTTATTGCCATAACTAAGCAATACTGGCTACATGTGTTGTGAAGACTAACTCTTGTATAGTTTTATGGGTCACAGAACTAAAGATGAAGCAACACATTGTCGGCTTTGGAAGCCATATTTTACTCAGAAGCTTCCACACTTCCACATCCTGGTGCCTGGGAATTTGGGAGGGGGGATTTCATGAGAGGTGGAAGATTAGTCATAAAAAACATTCTTCTCACAAAGTCAAGGATAAGTTACCCTGTACCTGCAAAGGAGTGTCTGGAAGAATGTCTCCAGATGGTTGATTGGACCATGTGATGGACTGGTGGGTGCAGGAGATAGATCTTTGATTTTCNGATGGACTGGTGGGTGCAGGAGATAGATCTTTGATTTTCTGTTGGGAAGGGAAAACCCAGAAGTTTCAGATTCAGGTGACTTGGATGAACTTTGTTTCTGAGTACTGAATGGAAAGAGGAGTTTCATTGGAACGCTGACACATCCATCTTTAGTTGTAGTAGGGTGTGAAGCAGTGATGGTATTCTACCGGTTCATCCCGGTTCAGCCGAGCCGGTTGCAGCGATGAACAGCAGAGACCAAACTGGTTCTCTCCACCGCTCTGCTGTTGGGCCCACCTGCCTACCTGGGCTCTCATACTCACCTTTATCCTCTGAATTTGAAGCGCAGCTGCTTTGTGTGGCACAGAAGAGTGTTGTGCGGCAGCTACTGAAGCGACCGGGATCATGCAGGCTTGCAGGAGGTGAGTTAGAATGCCTCATGCTCCTGTGCAAATGCCTCTGTGCCTGTGCAAAGTGCGCGTTTGGCGTGAGCGTGCATGCAAAGTGCGTGCATGCATGCAAAGCACACCCACCAATCCACGCCCACTGGACCGGTGACAACAATATTTGAATCCCACCATCTCTTTGGTGCTGATTTAGGACACTTGAATAATCCAGAAGAGATTGGTTGACTCTCTTTGCTTTCCTAAGATAGTTGCCTTCTTTTTATTCCTGGAATCTGATTAAGATGTCTTTCCCTACCACTTTAATAGAAGGAGAAAGGTTAAAAAAAGTGGAAGAGAAAGAAAGGACCAAGTCTTTTTTGCAGGGTTTCCCCAAGTCAGCCAAAAACTGTTTCATATTTGCCGTGGGTTTTTCGAGTGGAGCCACGAACATTTCCTGAGAATTAACCAGGAATTGAATTCAGTGATTTTATTTGGTGATCCCGAACAACTCACTGATTGGATTGTATGAATTAATGCAGTAGAGCAAGTCAATTAAATCTACACGTGGTTCTTGGGGAGGAAGAGAGAAAAGATTCTGCATGGCTGGGCAGGAAGTCAGTAGAACAAACTTTCATTCTGGGCAACTCTGAGCAGAAGGGGGAAATTTCACATCCTGGAATACCAGGGAGATTCAGACAGTGGAGAATGCTGAATTGGATAAAGAAATAATCTGTTTTATGTCCTTCTAATTGAACTGGAGTTGAAGAGCATCCAACAGAGGACAAACACAGCACAAAGAGAACAAGGAGCCTTGGGTGGCTTATTTCTTCTCCACGTGGTTCAGCCTGCTGTGGTCTGTGCTTTTTCAGACTAATGAGAGGGGACATGTTTAACTCTCCTTCTATCCACAGTAGAACAAAAGAGAAGCTGCCTCTCTCTCCTGTAATAGCCACCAGCCAAGCTTTATGATTATAATTTAAAATAATCTTGATAACATTAAAAAAAAAAAACCCACATCTTCCTTCCCCCTTGATATTTCTTAGTGGCTCAGAAATAATTGCCTTAAGCAAAATGCTGGATAATTAGTGGAGGGAGGAGGAAAAAACTCTCTGCCTAGACCATATATTTCTAGGAATTCTCACTCCAATCAAATGCATTTTTGATTGAGTTGGTCAACAGAGGGCTTTTGGCCTCCAACGGTAAAGCTGGATGCCATCTGCTGGCTTACTATACAAATGACGACCTCGTTCTAACCCTCTGGATATTTGCAGACAAATTCAGATGGAATATGCTTAATGCTTGAGAGTTTGTTCACTCATTATATCCACTGTTAGCAAAACAGATAGAAGAGTGTGTATTTAATTTTGTATGCTCTTGAGGAGTTTAAGGCCCTGTCCCACTGCACTTACGGATGCAAAGAGGATGTAAAACGTTAAAAAAAAGCTTGCCATCTGTTGGAAAATGCGAATGCATCCGTTGCGTCACTCACTGCATACGTGTTTCATACTCTCTATCCGTCGAGCATCCGTCCACTGCGATTTCATCCGCGCAAGAAGTTTTGAGCTGCACAAAACTTTGTGAATGGTGAACTTTCCGCCATGTACGATGTACATCCGCGACATATAGGGGCAACAAACGATCTATGTCCGTTTATCATCCATTAAACGTCCACTGTATCCTCTCTGCATCCTCTGGGCATCCCCTCAACTCACATCTGCTGCAGCTGAAAACGGAAGAGGGAGGAAACAAAAGGTACACAGAACGTCTACACAGTGTTAGTAGCATGGAAATAGAAAGGATGCGCAGTGAATGGTTTTGCATCCGATATACATCCGCGCGGCATCCCCTTTCTTTCCTTTAGACGTACGTGATGCATCCGCTTCATCCGCTATGCGTCCGCTTCTCAATTATCCCCGGAACCCCTTCGGAAGTGTCATCCGCTTCCATCTGCTCGGCTTCCTATGAACATCCGTTTAACATCCTGCTACATACTACCACGTCCGTTCTTTTCCATTCGGTTTATGCAAATTTTCGCCACTTTTTGGAGCGGATGACAACGGATGGAGCCACCCAAAATTTTGCTCATCCGCTGTGTCCTTTATGCATACGTTTGCGTCGTCAGCCAGTGGGACAGGGCCTTTAATTCCTCAGGTGCTTTGCAGCTGTCTAGCAGGGAGATGATAAGACAGATAGATTAGATGGATGGATGGATTGGATGGATGGATGGATGGATGGATATGATGGATTGGATGGATGGATGGATGGATGGATGGATGGATAGACAGACAGACAGACAGACAGACAGACAGACAGACAGATAGATAAACAGGAAAACAAGTATGTGATCTCATATACTTTTATGATCAAAGATGAGTGAAAACAACTGTGGGAATAAAAAAGATGGAAACTGCCCTCCTAAATGTTCACATTTTGGAATTAATTTGCCTCAAGAGCTTGTATAAGAGGGAAAAAACAAGCTGGGAACAGATTTTTTAAAATCCCCATTTGGTTTTCACTCCAAACATTAATCCTTTTAGAGGCTGAGCCAAAAACTGGTAAAAAATGAACCTCTCACCCTATGAACAAATATGCTCTCTTGATTTTGCATTTTGCTGTTTATTTATTAAGACTGCTGGAAAATCTCACCCAATGTTCTTATTTATTAATTTTCTCCTCTTCTCACTTGGTTTATTTTTAAAGGAAAGCATACTTTTAAATGTATTTAAAATTGTTTTTGGTGTATTTTACTGTGGCAAGATGGTGGCACACGTTGCTATTTCTTCCATCCCATATTTCTGCATCGTTCTGCACCCCCCTCTTCCACTCATTGACAGACTAAATTGATGCGGTGCAATTCGGGCCAATTTGGAGCATCCAACTGATTCAGTAAACTTGAAGTGAGCACATTGATCTGGGGCTGGAGCAAATACTTTTGTTATGCACAGACATTTTTCAATAGCTGCAATTAATCTGAGCATCCATATGACCTCTGATTAAAAAAGAAAGAAGGGTGAATCATTTTTGCCTCCCACCTTGTAAGCTCTGAGAATAGAATGGAACAATAGAAAATAGAATAGAGAGAAGGAGAAGAAGGAGAAGGGGAAGAAGGAGAAAGAGAAGGAGAAGGGAAAGAAAAGGGAGAAGGAGGAAAATGGGACAAGTAGAAGCACAGAAGAAAGAAGGAGAATGGAATGGAATAGAATAGAATAGGAGGAAGAAGAGGGAGAGGAAGAGGAAAAGAAGAGGAGGAAGAAGAAGATAGAAGAAAGGATAGGATAGGATATAGGATAGGAAAGGAGGATTGGAGTGGAGTGGAGTCGAGTTGAGTCGAGTCGAGTAATAAAAGGGACCTCAGGGATCTTCTTGTCCAACACCCTGCTTAAGGAAGAGGCCTATATCATTTCAGACAAAGGATTGTCCAGTCTCTTTTTGAAAGCCTTCAGTGATGAAACACCCACAACTTCTGAAAGCAAGTTGTTTCACTGGTTGATTGCTCTCACCGTTAAGAAATTTTTCCTTAGTTTTAGGCTGCTTCTTTCCTTGGTTGGTTTCCAATTGTTTCTCGTCTTGCTTATTGGTGCATTGGAAAATAATTTGACTTTCTCATCTTTGTAGGAGCCCTTCAGATATTGGAACAGTGCTATCACGTCACCCTTGGTCCTTTTCATTAGATCAGACATTCCCAATTCCTGTAACAGTTTGTCAGACATTCTAGCCTCTAGCCCCTTAATTATTTTTGTTGCTCTTCTCTGGAGTCTCGGCAACTTTTTTTGAATTGCGGTCCATCAGCTGACCTGCCTGCCATAAAAATTGGTGCAGAAAATTATTTCAAATCATTCTGAATCTTGGAGAATCTTAGGAACCTGATTTTTGGGGATGAGTATTTTTCAGCCACGCTGTCTGATAACGGATGGTTTTATTGAAGCTGCTGGGGGATCCAAATTTGTATTAAGGGAAAATAGCAGCCCATAATGAAATTTTGTTCATGCGGTTCGCAGGTAAGATGGGAGATACATTTTTAGAATCTTCATCTACTGTTTGATGTCAATTTAAATGCAAATAGAAATTTTGCTCACAGTGAAATAACTAAGATTTTTTTTCCTCCTTACCATCTCCCAAAGGAACCAACAACGAGAATCTATTTGGCTCATATTACTTTTTCATCAACAAAGAAGCTTTCTTTTATGTATTTTTGACAGAATGTCAGTTAATATTATTATAGCCGTTGACCTGATATTTTGATTTGCAAAAGAGAGAGAGGACAAGGCGGTACCAGGGTGGAACCATGAGCAGAATTTTTTTTTCCTTTGGGGCAAATGCTTCTTTGGGGTTGGATTATGGCCAGTTGAAGCTCTGTAGAAGTCCTCAAAAAGTGCTTTATCAAAAGGAGTTTCTTTCTTTTTCCTTGAAGACATTTTGCTTCTCATCCAAGAAGCTTCTTCAGTTCTGGAGAACTCGAGAACTGAAGAAGCTTCTTGTATGAGAAGCAAAACATCTTCAAGGAAAAACAAAGAAAGTCCAGTTGCCTTTCTTTTCTTTTTTAAAAAAGGCACCTTTGGGACTTCAACGGTAAGCTTTATAAACCTATGAAGTAATTTCTGCATCTGTAAGTTAGCACCCTGTTTTTATTGTTAAATATAACTCAAACAAAAGCAAGCTAGAAAGGTTTAATTTGAACACCGCATGTGCAAACTGTCTTTCGCAAATTTCCTTCCACATTTCTGTCACCATCTTTGTGGCAGTCCCAAGAATTACCAGCCAAGCTACAAGAATATCACTCATTTTTGTACCATGTTCTTCCCAGGCATGATATTACAGCATCTTTGGTAATTCCAAAATGATTCCCCACTACGAAAGAATATGAAAAAGAGGAAATTTAAAAGCAAGGAAGTGATGCTTGACTTAAAGAACCCGATCTTGTAAACCTGTTCTGTTCTCTAGTTCCCCAGAATGGAAGAAGCTTCTTGGATGAGAAATGAAATGTCTTCAAGGAAAAACAAAGAAACTCCAGTTGCTTTTTGGGGAAAAAAAACATTTGGGACAAGCAGGGACATTTTGTAGAAGTGTGGACTTCTACAAAAGAAGATGGACACTTTCCTTTTCTAGATAATGACCGGAGTTAGAGTCACAACGTATTTCAAAAGTGCCAGATTGGCATACAGATGAATTTAAATGCTTTCTTTATAAAAGGTGCTTTTTTCCAGAAGACAACTGTGTTGTGGCTTGCCAGAGCACAGCAGAGCAGCCAGCAGACTTGGACAGTGAGGAGGTTGGGGAGGAACATGGTCTAGTCCTGGAGAAAGTTCTGATGAGTGCTCTGCATTGGAGGCAGAGATGGGGCCAGGGCCATCCGACAGTTATCAGCTGTCTTCAGAGTCAGAGATCAGTAGGGTAGAAGAACAGCTGGAGCCTGTTCCCTATGTGGGCATGCACAGAGCTGCCTGGAGAAGGGAACAGTTAAGGAACAAGGGTTGACTCGGGAGTAAAGGCATAGGTGGATGGTGAATGGCCCCTCCCAGAGAGAATAAAGAGGAGCAAAAGGGGAGTGAGGTTTGCAGGAGACAGTTAGTTCGTTTAATTAGTGTGAAGATTTGTTCGTGCCCCTCAGAGACTCCTTGATAAGTATTTTCTTGTACAGTGTTGCACTTGGAAGCTATCAGCCTAGCAGCTCTCCAAGCCTGATAAGGTCTATGGTTGTAAATTCGCCCTTGAAAGACTGTTTGCTGGGACTTTGCTGGACGTGAATGAGAGGAATTCACATTAGCCTAAATAAAAGGGGTTTTGTCGGAATGAGGAGTCTGCTTTGGGATTTTGTGAAGCCTAGGTCAGAACAAACAACTTTTTTGTTTGTTTATTTGTTTTCCTTTGAAAATGTTTCACTTCTCATCCAAGATCCTTCAACTGTGTTAGTACTGAAGAACTTTTTGGATGAGAAGCGACATGCTTTCAAAGAGAAAAAAAAAAACAGATAAGAAAATCCAGTTGCCTTTTGCAAAAAGCAGCTTTGGAACAACCATGATCTGGATGGTTGAGAATCTCCATAGACAAAGGCTCTGATTGGTCTCGTCAATGCTATTAGCCTGACAGGTAATTAGAACATTCATCTCTAAATTCAAAGATGTTAAGGACAACCAGGGAAAAGAGATGGCTTTTCTGACGTTTTTCCAATGTTCCTGGACAACCACTCTCAGAACCAGGATATTTATTTAGTAGGTTTAGTAGCCACCAAACTCCAAAACTACTCTGGGCAGCTTCTAAACCTACCCCTAACAGTTTCTCTGCCATCCATCCTGGTATTTAGTTGCATAAGCTCTGTTTGAAGGAGTCCTTCAAGATTTGGGCATCATGGCAAATCGTTTTCTGAAACAGCTCCACACTGAACAGGTACATCCCATCTCACAAATAGCAGTTGCAATGCTTGACTTTAATTAGCACATTAAATGCCACCATTCCCCTTTACGAGAACTAGGCGGGGGGTTTCCCTTTCCCTACAAAAAAACCACGAGCCATTCAATTGCCTCCCCGTTAATGGATAAAGCATAATTAACATTGTCTTGTGGCTAATTTTCATTTATGCTGCCATTGCTCATCAGTCCGACATCATTCTCCCTGAAAAAGTCAACTTGTCACTTTTATGAGTCCAGCTTGTACTTTAACAGCATGGAAATTAATTCAAGATGCATTAACATACTTAAAAGTTAAAAGACAGGGGAATTAGCGGAGGATGGGAGATCCATCTCTGGGTGCCCTTTAAGGGATCATTCAGGTGGATGGGATGGGGTTCATAGGTTGAAGCAAATTATGAGGGGGGGCACACTTGGATCTCCCACCCCCCCTTTTTTTTTAAAAAAAGTTGCTTTCTGGTGAAAGTTTCTCTGCTCACCTGAAATAACCAGGTATCTTAGTCAGTTGGACTTAGCAAACCACTGGAAAGCATTTTCGCTGTGCTATGCGCTTCCATCGGCTGTCCTGTGCAGTATTTGTTGTTGTTAGTTGCGAAGTTGTGACTGCATGGACAATGTTCCTCCAGGCCATACTGTCCACTACCATCTTCTGGAGTCCATTGAAGCTCACACCTGCTGCTTCAGTGACTCAGTCTGGCCACCTCCTTCTCTGCGTCCCCTTCTTCTTTTTCTGCCCTCCATCATTCCCAGCATTAGGCTCTTCTTCAGCGAGTCCTTCCTTCTCATGAGATGGCTCTATTTTTTCACTTTTTTTCTTTTTTAATGTGTTAGTTTTTATTGTTTTAAAGTGTGATGTGTAATAAAACTATTATTAATAAAGGAATTCAGAATCAGAATAGAGCTGGAAGGGACCTTGGAGGTCTTCTAGTCCAGCCCTCTGCTCAAGAAGGGAACCTACACCATTTCAGACAAGTGGCTTTCCGGTCTCTTCTTAAAAACCTCCAGGGATGAAGTTCCACTGAAAGCAATGTTTTATCTTTAAATCATCTTCCAAAAAAATACCTCCTCAAAGGCTATCACAAAAAATCTTCTTCATCTTCCCATTGAAACATGTTTGAAACCTTCCCAATTCCTTTCCTTCACCTGTCCAGAAACGGTGATATGATGACCCAGGGCGAGGCACAAAAGCAATCAAGTCACAAAAATAGGTAAAGTCCCTTTAATTCCTCCAACTTGGCTCCCAATGTCCAGTTATCCTTGGCTGGAGATCAAACTCTTACAAAAACAGTCTACAAAGGGAAGAAATGCAGTCTGAGCCCAAAGTACAGATAAATTAGAAATTAAAGAAACCAACACAAACCACACTGAAATAATTAACACGACAGGCCAGGATGATAAATTGCAGACTTGCAACAGATAACGAAGCAAACACAGTTGGGAGGACACCAAAACCCAGGTAAATCTCGACTAAGATAATGCACACTTTACTTCCAAGGTTCTGTGTGCAAACACCCTTCTTATATCCTTTTCCCTCAGCTGCAACTAATGAAAGGGATCAGGGCCCTTTTCTCTCCCATAAGCCACATTGCTCCTTTCTCTGTTCCTCCCTGCATGTCCTAGGTGAAGAGGGGTTGGCCCTGGGTCTTGCTCTGAATGCCCAGCCGGACTGTGCCCTTCCCTCATTTCATCCACAGCCACCGGAGCCACACTCCCACTCCCTTCCAGCTGCTCAATCTCCCCCTCACAATCAGACTCCAACAAGGGCAAGACAGACAAAATTAAGATTAAAAATTCCGTTCAGCCCAAGTAAATCTACCTAGTCTGATTATGCTTACCTTGTTTGGGTCGCTGAGAAGAACAGAGGCAGTCATGCTCTAACACACTGGAACTTTTAATAGGCTTAAAGGGTTCTGTATAAATAAAGCCTGAAGGGATAGAAGCATGAGAATTTTTTTAGCTTTGCCTGTGTTTTGATCCTAACATAAAAAGGCACTCAGTTCAGGAATGGAGCTTGGTCAGTCTACCTTTAAAAACCTTTTAGAAAAATTAAAAAGGCTAAGAAATCCACAAGCAGCCCTCAACTTGCAAGCACAACTGAGCCCAAAATTTGTGATGCCAAGTGAGACATTGGTTGGGTGATTAGGTGCCCCATTTTATGACATTTCTTGCCACAGTCATTAAATGAATACAGTTGATAAGTTAGTATCATCATCTTCTTTTAATGATCCCAGAGTTCCTTGCTGGGGTGGAGTCTGGGCAACTGAATGGAGATCAGTGTTTACTGGCTGGATGCCCTTCCTGCCACCAATGAGGAATTTTGTTCAGCAGATAAAGTCTCAAAGTGCCCACAGAGAGAAATATCTGCCTCAAGCTAGGATCAAACTCACAGCCTCCTGATTATGAGGCGACAGCTCCACCTCTAGGCCACGACACCACTCAGTTGATAAGTTGGTATCCCAGTTGTTAAATGAACCTGGCTTCCCCCATTGACTTTGCTTGTCAGAAGGTCGCAAAAGGAGATCTCATGACTTTGGGACATGGCGACGATCATAAATATGAACCAGTTGCCAAGCATCTGAATTTTCATCATATGATCACGTGTTATAGGTGAAAATTTGGTTATTACACCTGAGGATATAAAGAGCCAAACTGAAGCCATTTGGGTTCGCAGTCTGAACTTTTAAAGCTCAGAACAGTTATGAAATTTGTTTTCTGCTAGAAAAAATGCAAGATTGCAAAATTATGTACTTGGCATAAGTTAGAGGTATGTGCTGGGGCGCTCTGACATTATAAATCACATTAAGAGATATTAATGGTTTTCTTAAAATCTTCTGGAATTTGAACAACAGGAAACCTGACTATAGTGATAATTTTGGAAGTTGTCCATGGAAGGTTGGAACTTTCTTATGAAAATGTTGTATAATGTCCATATATGGGAAACAGGAAGTGTTATGTAACCATGGGATTTGATAAACCTATATAATCTGTATTCACTAAATGGGAGTGTCTCCTTCTCTCCTAAACATGATTTTGGAGTCAAGGGGTCCATACTGCAGTATTTCCCCTAATAAAGCATCCTATGGATCAGATTATCAAAAGTCTGTTGATTCATTTTTATGTACTTCTCACAGTCATGAAAAGCAGCCATAAATCACATATTTCAGTGCCACTGTAACTTTGAGCAGTCACTAAATGAATAATTGTAAGTTAAGAAATACCTGTATTTGTAACTTCAGCTCTGATCTTGGTAGGATTTTTGAAGCCTGCCTCATCATTATTTCATAATCATTATTTCAAAAGGGATGCTAAGATGCTGAGCTTGTCGATCAGGAAGTTCGGCAGTTTAGCGGTTCGAATCCCTAGCGCCACATAATGGAGTGAGCTCCCGTTACTTGTCCAAGCTTCTGCCAACTGAGCCATTCCAAAGCACATTAAAAATGCAAATAGAAAAACAGGGACCACTTTGGGGGAAGGTAAGATCATTCCGTGCACCTTCGGTGTTTAGTCATGCCGGCCACATGACCACTGTCTTTGGACAATGCTGGTTCTTTAGCTTTGTAACGGAGATGAGCACTGCCCCCTAGAGCCGGGAACGACTAGCACATAACCTTTTAAATCATTATTTCTGTCACATCAGCTTGTTTTGGGGAACCAGCAGGGAGCAGATCCTGCAGAGATGAATTGTTAGCACAGAGAATGTTTCTGTGTTCTTTTGGGAAGAGAGTCAGAGAGTCCTGCAAAGATATAAATAATGATACACAAGTGGCTGGTTTCAGCTGCTTTGGCCAATTGATGTTCTCCTCACTTCCTTCTTTGAGAGATCTTAGCTTCAATCTTCTAAAAATAGACTCTTGCCTCTGGGCTACCAATTAAGCCCATTGTAATCCCTTTGTCAAATGAAGAGGCAGTGATGGGTTTCAAAGAGCAGACTGTCACTTGGGACATCTCGAGTTGTTGGCTTTGATCTGAGCCAGAAGAGACATGGGAAGCCATGAAGAAAATAAAGGATGAAGAGGAATTCAGAAAATGTCTTATCTAATCCTCAGGCTATGATGGTGAACCTCTGGCATGAGTGCCGGAAGTGGCATGCAGAGCCATCTCTCTGGGCACACCAACCATCACCCATTGCCCTTCTGGGTTCCAGTGCATGCATGCGGGAGCATCAAGTGCCGAAACAGGAGCATGCATGTGCATGCAGGGGAGCATTGAAAACAGGAAGAGCAGCTCCCTGGTGCGTATGTGCATACTGGTAAGCTGAGCTTCTGGTTTCTGGCATGCACATGTGCACCAGCCAGCTGGTCTTTGCGCACGCATGTACACCAGAAACTGGAAGACCAGGAAACTGCTCTTCCGGTTTCCAGCATTCCCACGCATATGTGCTGGAGAGCTGCTCTTCTGGTTTCCAGTGCTCCCCTGTGCACATGTTCAGCACTCAGTGCCAAAAAGATTTGCCAACAGTGTCCCAGAGCAAAAAGGAGAAGATATGGGATGGAGGCCTACCAATGATTTCCTTCTCCACTATAAATGATGAATTAATTGGAGACCCTCCATGGGCTTTCATGGCACAAGTGGCCAGGAAATCATCAGGAAATCATCAAGAGGATAAAAATGTAGCTTCAGGAGAAGGTTGTTGGGCCACATTCATTCTAAGCTTGGGCTGAATGCTGATGGAACACATCATTGGTGCCCAGCAGTAGATCTAAAAGTTAGATGTATGGAAGGCCTATAGAAACATCAGACTTGATCTAATCTTCCAGGAAGATGAGAACTGTAAATGCGGAAGATGGTTCTTGCCCAGAATTCACCTTGAATATAAAATTAGGACAGAAACTCCTATGCCCAGCCCAGCTCCCATTGAGTTGGATGGGACTTCCAGTGTCAACTCATAAAATATTTCTATGGTCTTTTTAAAGTTGCCAACAGAAAGGGAGGGGGAAAAGGGGTTTGAAAGAGCAATGCAGCAGCTTGGAAATCGAAAGTGCATTCCATAAATAGTTTTTCAAAGTTAGTAACTAGGTGACTGAAGCTTCCGCAGTGCAAAATTCTAACTGGAGAGCATGATTGATGACTCTTGGCTATGGATGTGTCCCATTGGAGAATATGAATTATGATACACCCAGGGGGTGGGGGAAAACCAAGGTCAAGAGTGACAATGACTTATGTGTCTCAGAGTCAACTATACCCAGGAAGTGCCGGACGTGTTAACTCCCAAAAAATCCTTTTGAAGTTTTGGAAGTTTGGCTCAAGACTCATGATTTAATTGGGGTAACTGCCAGAATCCTGACACCTAGACTATCCTAGCAGTCCTAGACTACTTATTTTGGTTGCTTATTTTCAGTTCTCATGAGACTCTGACAGCCACCAGTGCAGTTTCGCATAAAATATGTTTCTAAAATGTTCTCTAGAATACATTCTTCGGTATGCTTAGTTTCAGGGCACTCTAAAATATTTGCAATGGAATATTTTTTGTTCTCCCACTTTCTTCCTCTCAGCTAGCAGTGATAGATCCAGGGTTGGGCTTCAAAAATTGTAGCAAAGGGTTCTCTGCTCGGTTGCTGGGTGGATGCACCCATGGTGGGCGTGGCCTAGTTGGCCTCCTGCACCATGGCAGGGAGGGACATTTTTGCCCTCCCTGGACTTCAGAGGCTTTCCTTGAGCCTCCGGGAAGGCAAAAACAGCCTCCCTGGGCTCTGGAGGCTCTCTGGAAGGTGGAAACAGGCCCATTTCTGGCCTCCCTGAACTTCCAGGAAATCCATTTTTCACCTTTCCTGAGCCTCCGTGCATACCCTGCTCTTACCTACATCCAAAATGAGCCCCATGGAGATTCCTGGGAGGGAAGGGGAGGGGTGGGTGGCCAGCCAGGAGTGGGATTTGGGGGTTTTCCGAACTGCACAGAATCCTAGCTAGGGCACTCTCCCAAACTCCTGCAAACCCCCAGCAGCCCACCCCTAGATAGATCTCTTCAAGGCCTGGAGGTTTCTTTCACCCTCCTCTCTGCTCTCTGGAAAGAAAGAAATCCACAAGCCAACCTGTGTTGATGAGCCTTCTGTCCCAGACCACCTTAGAACTCCAGTCTGGGAAAGTCCAAGCAGAGATTTGGCAGGACTTTCTCTTTAAGAACTTCATCTCTGCTTAAACGCTTCTGACAATGCTTAGTTGGAGACCACAGATAGGATCTGAACCTCCTGCAGTGACTCATTTCTTGGGCACATCTTTTCCAAAGGATTTTAAGGGGACTTAAAGAGGGTTGGTTATTTTTTTTGTTTTTGGTAATGTGCTTTTTGATTTGAGAAAAAAAGCGCAATAACACAACTCTTTAAAAGAGATTGTTCACAAGGAGGATTTAAGGGGATGAGAATATCTTTGTTGTGTAGCTACAAGAGGAAGAGATTGGACCACAATCCAGTTCTCTTTGAGAAATTTGACATACATACATACATTCAGCCGTGGTACGGCAGCTTCTGTAACTTTTGGAGCCAGGGGGTGGGTGGGAGAATGCAACGAGGATACAAACTGGGTTATTTTCAATAACAGGTAATCCCCAATTTACAAACTTGGAACCAGAATTTCTGTGGCTAAGATGGAGTCAGGATTCCAGCAATCACTTTAATTAAATCATGATTCTTGAGCTAAACTTCAAAAAACTTCAAAGGATTCATTAGAGGTGACATACTGAGACTGCCCTGCATGAAGCCAACTCTAGCATATGTCATTTGCAGTCCCTTATGACTCTGTTTCCCCCCTTCCCCCCGGGTGTGTCATCACTCAGATTCTTCAATAGAACAGATTCTTCAATAGAACACCTTCATGGGCTGGGTGTCATCAATCACATTCTCCAATTAAATATATTCATGGGCAAAAGCTCTGGTAGTTTTGTTACAATCTTTTAAAGATAAGAGTTGGAATGAACTACCGCTTTCAAACTGCTCTTCCAGATTTCCTCCCCCCCTATTTTTTTTTAAATGGCAACTACTAAAACAGGCATATGAATGTTTTATGAGTTGACAGGTGGTTTTTAAGTGAGGCGTGTTCAATGCTGCAACCTTTTTGGCATGATTATTAAGTGAATCTTTAGGCTGGGAAGGTCAAACATGATAATCATATGATCCTGGGATATTGGCAATGGTCATAAATACAGGGAGTCCTTGACTTACAATGGGTTCATTTAGTGACCATTCAAAGTTATAACGGCCCTTCCATATTCCAAGATATGGAAGAGATAATAATAATTCTTACAGTGCACACACACATCCCGGAGACCATTGTTATTACTTATATTTCTTCTATAACAAGTGAAAGACATACAATATATTCCAACTGTGCCCTTATCCCCCCAAAAAACATATATTCTTGAGTAGGTTTATTCCCTTTGCCTTCCATCCAATACTGTTTTCATTAAAACTCCCCATATTTCATTATAATTGTTTACTTTAATCATCCCTTTTTAAAATTTGATTTCTGTTGTTAATTTATCACTGTAATATTTGTAGTTTTTTCTTTTTTTTCTTTTTTCTTTGTATCTAGATTTATTTGTATTATTTGTGTTCATTTTTTTTTAAATGAAGAAGAAGACATAGTAAGAATTTTAAAAATGGAATAGACAGACTGTACTTTAAGAGTTCAAAATATAGAAAAGAATAAAGGGAAAGCTCTCCTAAAAATGATGAAAGAACTATAGATGGTTGCTCTAGAGAAATCCAACAGCAAGCGATAGGTGATGTGGCAGATGAAATACTTAGACTAAATAAACGTGATGTAAGGAGTTACAAGATCCCAAGGGAGAAGCATGAAAGATTTACCAAAAAGTCAATAAGAGTTGAAATTGTAAAAAGAATAAGAGATGATGGATAGATGTAGAATACGTCTTAATATGGTGGCTATTTTATTAAGAGTTAGTAAAATGAGGTAGAAAGTAGGAAAATATTATATATACTGATATTTAATAGAATACATAATAATTACCCACGTATACACAAATGTTAGAAGTTGAAAGATTATGGTTATGTATATCTGAATAATAATATTTGTAATAGTACCATATATAAAGTATATTCACTCAAACAATACACTGTTCATTATATGTATATAATGTTATATACATCATTATATATATACACATACACACTAACGCACACACACACGGGCCAGTACCGGGTAGTATTCGAAAGTGGACTGGGGGAGAAATGGGGAAGTGCTTGCATGTGAAGTTCCATTTGCACAAGCGAAGGGTTTGTGCTCGTGTGCAAAGCTCCACTGGTGCAAATGGAGCTTCGTGTGTGAGCGCTCTCCGCCAGCACAAGTGGAGTTTCGGACAGGAGCACAAGCGGCCTCTGTTTGCGCACCCTTTCCTCATGTGCAAAGCTCCATCCTTGTAAGTGAAGAGTGCATGCACAAATGGAGCTGGGTGCATTTGCAACACACACACACACACACACACACACACACACACACACACACACCATTGGTTAGGCTGAACAGCCAAGCTGGAAAGTTTGGAGACTGCTGATCTAGTCAACTAAAGTTCAAATCTGAATTAGCCCTAAAGAAGGGTCAGTGGAATTCAAGATTTGTGGGAACATAGGGATTCTAGGCTGATGACTCGCTTAATTCCACTCCCAGCTGTGCCTGCTCTTCTCCGACATTGTATTCAGCAACACGGTAGACTCATGTTGGCTTTGTCAAGCCTCTGCAGCTGGGGAAGAAGGTCAGAGGTTTTTCTGCCATGAATTTTGGTGACCATCAACATTTCCCTCCCTCTCTTCTCCATCGGATGCTCATTCATCCAAGCGGGAATGGATTATATTTGATATAATAAGACATGATTTACCCAGGGTATTTAGCCAAATGAAAGAACAATGCTTCACTTTGGGAAGCTGTCAGGATATGACTGTTGTGTGCATCACACTAGGCATAAGCACAATGTCTCATTACTTCTTGAGCAGTGTACATGTTTGTGTGTGGGGGAGAGTAAGAGCTGCCAGTTCAAGAAATTAAATCACAGAGACAACTATTGTTTCAGGGCACTGCACGGACAATAAGAGGCTGATAATTATTTTAAGCCATTGGTGTCGATAGGTGGTGATTCATTGCTGTCTCTTTCAGCTTTCCGGATCTGGTGTTGAAAGAGCCTTGAAGAATAGCTGGCATTCTGGGAGCGGCATTGTTTGCCCTGATAAATGTATCAAACTCCAGCAGACTTTTATCTCAGGAGCCGATTTGGGTAGCTCGAGAGGATTTAGAGCCCCGAGGAAGTTCTTGCAGGCTGCAAATCTTCCTCTATTGACAAATTGGAGCACAAATCACCGGTTTTTGGAAAAGCTGGATTCTCGGACAGCTTCTTTCCTTTCCACCTTTATCATTCCTGATGTCAGTCTTCCTGGGTAGACCAGAACAGGAAATACAACCAGGTGAATTAATTCTGCTTTGTTGTAAGACTGCATGAACAGAATCTTGCAAGTCTGAAAGCACAAATCTCCTTTTTTTACATCCTGATAAGTTATGGAAAATCCTTTCTGAGTTTCTTTCTCTAGCTGTTATGCAACTATGGGCTACATCCCCACTTCTCTGTTTGTTCCCTAAGGGTCACCTCTTTCCCTGTTGGAGGGGTTGTGGTTTTCCTCTGGGGCGTTCATTGATTAGGGCAGGGGTCCCCAACCCCAATCTGTGGAATGGCACCAGTCCTCAGCATGCCAGAAATTGGGCCGTGCAAACAAGCAAAGCCCCATCCATGGGATGCAAGACAAAACCACATCTCCAGTCTGTGGAAAAACTTCTCTCCGCAGAACTGGTCCCTGATGTCCAAACGGTTGGGTAATGTTGGATTAGGGAATTGTTTTCTCTCTGCTTGTTTGGTGTTACATGCTTATCCCACTGCAGGCTGCTGGGTCTGCTCCTAGGGTTTTTCCCTTACTTTGAATGGTGTGCAAATGTGGTTGTCTCAAACTGACTATTGATGGCTGAACATCAACTCCTCCCCCCACTAACACCACCAGGACGTTCTGTGTACATATAAACAGGAACAAACCCCACACTGCATAGAGTGCAGTGATGATGTTGTCTAGTTGGGCAATAAAATGCAAGCAAACAGCCAAGCTCAGACAGCACCAAGGATCCCATAGTCCTCCTCCTCCTGCACCTCTTGCACCTGCTCCTGCTCCTCCTCTTGCTCCTAATCCTCCTCCTCTCTGCGAACCCCATCCCTTCTGGCAGTGGTGATATTACTTAGTTGGGTAATGAAACATGTACAGAAAGCCACCAACCTCAGAGAGCACAAAGGATCCCATAGTCCTCCTGCTCCTGCTCCTCCTCTTACTCCTCCTCCTCCTCTCTGCATACCCAATCCCTTCTAGCAGTGATGAACTTACCTTGTTGGATAATGAAACATGCAAAAAACCCAACCAAGATCAGAGAACACCAAGGATCCCACAGTCATTGTCCTCCTCCTCCCCCTCTCAAATTCCATTTCTTCTAGCACTGATGATGTTATCTAGCTGAGTCATGAAATGTTTGCAAGAAAATCACTAAGCTCAGAGAACAGCAAGGATCCCACACTCTTCCTCCTCCTCCTTGCAAATTCCACTTCTTCTAGCACTGATGCTGTTAAATAGTTGAGTCATGAAACATCTGCAAGAAAACCATCAAGCTCAGAGAGCACCAAGGACCCCAGAGTCATTGTCCTCCTCTCCCTCCTTCCCCTCCAACTCCAACTCCTCCTCTTCCTCTTCCTCCTCTCCTGCAACCCCCACTCCTTTTTAGCACAGATGATGTTACCTAGTCAGGTAATGAAATGTCTGCAAGCAAACAGCCAAGCTTAGAGAGCACCAAGGTCAACCCTGAACTACAAATATCATCTTCCGTGTGGCACAAAACATTAACAATATGCAACTGTTTCTTGAGTAACGGCTCACCAGCTAGGCTGACACTGGTTCAGTCGCGTTCTTAATTATTCATCTATGGCTTGTCTAATCCCTGTAATGTGTATGCGACTCCAGTGAGTTCTCAATCAGACTAAAACTCCTCCCTTATCTGAACAGCGGCCTCACCATCTGCCAGCCCCTTGGCCTTACATAAGAATTATTTTGCCTTTCTGCTACACAATGCACCACAACTGATGAAGTGATTTGTTTAAATATTTGCAGGCCAGTACCTGCTGATTACAATTTCTGGTTTCCTTGATGAAGTATTCTGTTTGTTTTGCTTGTTATTTTTTTTTCTCTTTTACCCTGATAGAAAATTGCTTGTCTATTCAAGTCTAAGAGAGAAAAATAGCTTTTTTAAAATAGAAAAATTAAAAAAAAAAAAGAGTCAGGGAAGGAAACAAACAAACAACTCCACATTTAAGGAAAGTGCCTCTTTCTAATGCTTAAACCTCACTGACACTGTGCCTCTTTCTATTCTGAATTCCTCAGGGCTGCAAATGTGGACTAGGTCATTGAGGTTTGCGATGTGATTTTTTAACAAAAAGGTTTTTAAAAAATAGAACATAGAATAACAGAGTTAGAAGGGACCTCAGAGGCCTTCTAGCCCTTCTCAAGCAGGAGAGCCTATACTATTCCAGACAAGTGACTGTCCAGTCTCTTTTTGAAAGCCTCTCGTGATGGAGCACGCACAACTTCTGAAAGCAAGCTTTTCCATTTGTTGATTGTTCTCATTGGTAAATTTCTCCTTAGTTCTAGGTTGCTTCTTTCCTGAATTGGTTTCCAACCATTGTTTCTTGTCCTGCCTTCAGCCTTTGGGGAGATAGAATGATCCCCTCTTATCTGTGGCAGCCCCATAAATATTGGAATGGTACTATCATGTCACCCCTAGTCCTTCTTTTCACTAGACTAGACATAACCAATTCCTCCAACCGTTCTTCATATGTTTCAGCCTCCAGGCCCCTATTCAATTTTGTTGCTCTTCTCTGCACTCTTTCCAGAGTTTCAACATCTTTTTAATATTGTGGTGACCAGAACTGAATGCAGTATTCTAGGTGTAGTTTTACTAAGGCTTTGTAAAGTGGTACTAGAATTTCGTGTGATCTTGATTCTATCCCTCTATTAATGCAGCTTGCTCATTAACAGATTAGATTAATAGATTAGCGGCAATGCTGAAAATAAATGGATGGCCCATCTCGAGGCTTTGTGATGGAATTTCAGGGTGGATGAATGAGGGAATGTTTATTTAATAGTACATCAGTTATGGCTTCAGTATTTTAAAAAGGCATCTATCATGGGATGAAAGAGACAAGCCCATTTATTTAAATCTTGATGATGAATTGATTAAAATGCAGAGAATTAATCAGGGCGAACATCTTTAATCCATTAATAACATTCACCAAAATCATACAGTAGTGGGATTCAATTTTTTTTTACTACTGGTGCTGTGGGCATGGCTTGGTGGGCATGGCAGGGGAAGGATACTGCTAAATCCCCATTCCCTCCCCATTCCTGGGGAAAGGATACTGCAAAATCTCCCTTCCCTCTCTACCCCACTCACCTGCTTTCCAGCTCCGTTCTCCTGTGCAGGGCAACAAAAGGAGACCCAGCCAATCAGCTGGGACTCGGAAGGCAGAGAATAGAGGAGGGTGGGGCCAGTCAGAGGTGGGATTGGCCAGTTCTCT
Organism: Laticauda laticaudata; assembly: GCA_004320025.1. NCBI lineage: Eukaryota > Metazoa > Chordata > Lepidosauria > Squamata > Elapidae > Laticauda > Laticauda laticaudata. Next base: position 70,488 of record BHFT01003529.1, read on the forward strand.
CAACTACTAAAAGGTTCCGTTACCAGTTTTCCAGAATTGGTCACGACCTGCTGAGTATGGACCTCACTAAAAATGGTTTGGGCAGAATTTATCCATTGTAATTGGTCTGGACATCGGATAATGTATGAAAGGAGATGCGTCTTTTCTTGGATTTGCATGTTAGTTGGGTAGGGAGCACCAGGGTGTTCCGCCCCTCTTAACACCAAGATGTCCATCCTGCAGACCATGTTGTCATGCATGTACTACAAAGAAGCTGCAGCTTCTTTATGGAAATTCCAAATGCTATGGTGGATATGTCCATTGGAGAAGAAATGGCAGATACTAGTGGCAGAGTGAAAAGAATAATCAGCCTAGAATCTCTACATAGTCACAAGTGAACTAAATCCAATCTCCCTTGAGTTCTATTGATTTTTACTTAACTCCAAGCAGGTGCTAATCATTGAAAAAGTTCCTGTACAAAGGCTGTTCAGCAATAAATTGAGCCATCACATGTAGAACTGATCTTTCACACATGACATTATTTCTTCTCAATCCCTCTTTTAACTCCACCCCCCACATTCTGCCACTTCTTCTCCTATATCACCCATGTCTTGTCCTACAAGTCCTTTTCCCAATTTAGATTCAAAGCCCTGCATATCCTTACCAAACTTGTCTACAGGTTGTGGTGTGGAAAAAAGAAGGGATTGAATCCAGTGAGATGGACAACAGGCTGTATAATATTACAATATAGTCCTGATGATGTTACCTAGTAGGGTAATAAAATGTCTGCAAGAAAGCAACCAAGCTTAGAGAGCACCAAGCAGTGGTGAACTGTTACCACTTCAGACTGGTTCAGCTGAGCTGGTAGCAAAAATTGCTACCTGTTTGCCTGAACTGGTAGTAAAAAAAAGCTCTGGTGATTGGCTGAGAAGAGAAAGAAGAGAAAAGCATAGGATCAGCCCTCCCACCTGCCCCTGCACTTTTCTGTTCTTTATTCTCTCAACTGGTGCAGCAGAGCCTCAGCTGGTGTTTGGAAAGCTGTGTACGTGCATTAGGTGTGTGCACGCATGCATGAAGTGAACAATCACCAAAGCGGTAGGGAAACTGGTAGAATCCACCACTGGCACCAAGGATGCCATAGTCATCGTTGTCATTGTCATCCTCCTCCTCCTCCTCCTGCTCCCTGCAAATCCCACTCTCTTCTAGCACTGATGATGTTATCTCCTTGGGTCAGAAAACATCTGCAAGCAAACAGACAAGCTCAGAGAGCACCAAGGGCCCCACAGTTCAACCCTGAACTACAAATATTATCTTCTATCGAAACTTCCTTCCAGCACAATTGTTGTTCCCTAGATGAGTCATGAAACACCTGCAAGAAAACCACCAAACTCAAAGAGCCCCCCAGTCCTCCTCTTCTTCCTCCATTAAATCCCATTCCCTTCTAGCACTGATGATATGACCTAGCTTGGTAACAAAATGTCTGCAAGAAAACCACCAAGCTCAGAGAGCACCAAGGACCCCTGCTGCACAACATTAGCATGGATGTCTACCTTCTCCTTCATTTCAGGCAGACCAATTTCATCGACAGCCATTCCTGTCTTAGTGATGGACCACCAAGCCTTTATTTCTTGAAGAGTGAAGCAGTTTTGAAAGACATTGGAATTAAAGCCCTTCACTATCACAGACTCAGCAAGAGCCCTGTACTGCAATCCATCAGTATGAAGGAGACAACAGCCTAACCAGTTCTGTGGTCATTGTTGTTAGCAACTTAAAACTAAGGAGTCAGTTAGAACAATTAATCAGTGGAACAACTTGCCTCCAGAAATTGTAAATGCTCTAACACTGGAAGTTTTCAAAAAGATGTTGGATAACCATTTGTCTGAAGCGGTGTACGGTTTCTTGCCTAAACAGGGGGTTGGATTAGAAGACCTCCAAAGTCCCTTCCAACTCTTGTTATTCTATTCTAAATAACAGTCTGTCCTAATGGCCCATTAAGAAAATGGCTCTCCAGAATGAGCAAAGGTTGAGTATGTCTAATGTGGAGCACTCTAGTGCCGAGCAATTAAGAAAATTCCAATGCAAAATTGACCTACTGGCTCTGTTAGCCATGGACATATATCTAAAAAAGGTTTCTATCAGCATAAATCTCAAACCCCCCCCCCCCCTTAGCAGTTACTCTTTATGGATAATAAAGCCAGCATTTGGAAATAATGTTGGGGTTTTTTTGAGCTGGATCAAATAGAAGCAGGGCGGTTTGTATTTGGTCTGTATTTATGAGGTTGTAAATCTGAATCAGATTTATCTCATATGCATGTTGCGTTTTATGGAAACGGAGAGCGATTATGTATTATGTATGACTGTAACTTTGTCGCTTGTATACTTACAATTTATATTGACTGTTTCCTAGTATGATTTGATCGCTTATTGCACCCGATGAGTATCATTAAGTGTCGTACCTTATGATTTTCGACTCTTGACGAATGTATCTTTTCTTTTATGTACACTGAGAGTTTTTGCACCAAGACAAATTCCTTGTGTGTCCAATCACACTTGGCCAATAAAGTATTCTATTATTGCTGAGGTCTTTTCTGGGAAACATTGAAGAGTTCCTGGACTTGGAGTATCAGGGTCCAAAACTCTTCAAAGCTTGCAAATGAATTTTCCCATGTTTATTGCTGAATTTATAGGGCTGAGAGTTTATTTACTTATTTGCTGAATTTATACAGTTGGCACCCAGCCTCTTTGAATAATTCCTGCAATAGGAAGAAACATTTGGCTCAATTTATTTGTATAGGTAGTTGTTCTGGCCCAGCTCCCCAAACACAACAAACCCTCTGAAGTGAACTAAAAATATTTGTTTATTAGGAATGCTGGCAGGGCGGCAAAAAGTTCCTCTTGCAGGCTAACAGGTCTGTCCATCTGGGAGATGAATAGTTGTCTGCTACATCTATTCATCTCCACCCCCTGCCTTTTATCCCCAGAGTGAGGGTGGGGCTTCGCTAGCAGCGGTGGCTGTTTGGTCCCAAGGACCAGCCCATAGATTTCCACTGCTCTCCTCTCCACTGCCTTCTGTGCATCTGTGCATCAGGCACTGTACCCAGATGTTCTGCCTCTTCCTCATCCTCATCAGCCACCTCCAGACCTGGGGGCTGTTGACTCTCCATCTGAAGGTTGATGGATGGCCCAGGCTCCGCCTCTCCCCCCCCCACTTTCCGCCAGTTCCATTCCCTCTTCCACCTTGGAGCTCCCAGGTTGCCCTGGCTCCCATGCCTCCTCCTCTGATTCGGCTTCTGGAAGGCCTGGCATCCAACAGTAATCCTTGACTTACAATGGTTCATTTAGTGATTGTTCAAAGTTACAATGGCACTGAAAAAAAATTGACTTTAGGCCATTTTTCACACTTTGCAGCCTCCCTAGGGTCACAAGACCAAAATTCTTTCCTTGGGAGTCCACTGTAGCCAGTCTAGCCAGCACCATTGTGTCAAATGTGTGTTTTAGAGAGTTTTGAGGTTTTGCGAATGGAGTTCTCACATGCACACATGCATCCCAACCCTTGAAATTAAAATAGCAGAGGCTCAAAGCATGTGGCTCAGTCTCGATTCAGCTCACCAATGGTGAATCTGTTTGGTTATCCAATTCCATTCATTTTAAAAAAATGATTCAGATGTGTGAGTCAGATCTCTCTGGACATACAGATTAATTTGGCAAAAATAGGACATGTGTCAAGGCTGACTCGTAACACACCTCTCTACTTACAACTAGACAACAGAAACGAAGGCAGGAGGGAACGGAATGCTTAGAAGGTATTGGGAGCTGGGAAGAAGACGAAAAGTTTTATTGTGAGCCTGTTTGCAGCCTGAGAAAATCCTGAGACTTCAAGGCCATGCGATGGGAACCTTCTGAAGGCACAGGCAGTTTCTCCAAAATAAAAAGAACATGTTGGATTAGTGGACAATGGAGGTGCCTGTATCTAGAGGTATAAGAAAGTCAACACACACAACTATTAGTAATGAAGTGGAGGTACCAACTGACATTTGCAAGTTATTGTGACAGATTTAATAGCAGTAGCTTTTAGACTTATCTACCACTTCACAGTGCATTATAGCCCTCTCTAAGCAGTTTACAGAGTCAGCCTATTGCCCCCAACAAGCTGGGTCCTCATTTTACCCACCTTGGAAGGATGGAAGGCTGACTCAACCTGGAGCCTGGTGAGAATCAAACTCCTGACAGTGGGCAGAGTTTGCCTCCAATACTGTATTCTAACCACTGCACACGAAGGAAGGAAGGAAGGAAGGAAGGAAGGAAGGAAGGAAGGAAGGAAGGAAGGAAGGAAGGAAGGAAGGAATAGAAANAGAAATAGAAATAGAAATAGAAATAGCACTTAGACTTATATACTGCTTTACAATGATTTACAGCCCTCTCTAAGCAGTTTACAGAGTCAGCCTCTTGCCCCCAACAATCTGGGTCCTCATTTTACCAATCTCAGAAGGATGGAAGGCTGAGTCAACCTGGAGCCTGGTGAGATTCAAACCGCCAAATTGCAGGCAGCCGGCAGGCAGCAGAAGTAGCCTGCAGTACCACACTCTTATCACTGCACCACCATGGCTCCTAACCTAATAATAACTTTCGTGGTGGCTAGTCATATTCATTACTTGTAGAAGAACCAGTGGTGGTATTCCACCAGTTCAGCCCAGTCCAGCCGAACCGGTAGCTCTGACGATTATCTGTGAGCGAACCAGTTCCCTCTGATGAATTGGCTGCTGGGCCCTCTCACCTGTTCCAGCTCTATACTGATCTTTATTTCCTGCTTTTCAACCTGTTTTACACACAGGATTTACAGCAGAAGGCGAGTTACAAATGTTGCGCATGCGCAAAGTGCACACTCACACCGAACCAGTAGGAAAACTTTTTGAAACCCACCAGTGAGAAGGACATCAGTAATCTTCTCACCAGAAAAACAAGTAAGCTTTCTGACAGTTGGGTTGATGAGCATCAGATGACACCAAGACCCTATTGTTTCTAAATCTCAACTCTTAGGAGACATCTGTCAACTCATAACATATTTCTATGGTCTTTTTATAATTGCCAATAGAAAGGGAGGGGAAAAAGGGGTTTGAAAGAGCCATGCAGCAGCACGGGAACCGAAAGTGCATTCCATAAATAGTTTTCAAAGATAGTAACTAGGTGACTGAAGTTTCTGCCGTGCAAAATTCTAACTGGAGAGCATGATTGATGACTCTGGGCTATGGGTGTGTCCCATTGGAGAACATGAATTACAATACACCCAAGGGTGGAGAGAAAACCAGAGTCAAGGGTGACAATGAATGATGTGTCTCAGAGTCAGCTACACCCAGGCAGTGCCGCACCTTTTAATTCCCAATAAATCCTTTTGAAGTTTTGGGACTTTGGCTCGAGACTCATGATTTAAATGGGGTTAAGTGCCGGAATCCTGGCAACATCTAGATGGGAAGAACCCAAGAAGGTTCAGAATATATGTATTTATGAAAGAGAAATTTACTCAGAAATTTACATGAAGACGTTCATTTTCCTCCTGCTGTAGAAGACCAGCTAAAAAGGTGATTGGAGTCCTCTAGCCAGATACATATCCCTGATGGATCTAATTAGAAATGTCAAGGAGGAAAGAGGATGAGAGCCTGCTTTGATCTTCTAAAATTCTTAGGCTCTCACCCAATTTGTTCCATTATATTTAAACTGTGTTTTTTTTTAAAAAAAAAACCTGTTAAATAAACTTAGCTTCTCAAATCTGGAGCCTCTGGTGCTCATTTATAAGCCTGATGGCTACAAAAGGAAATGTCTAAAAGTAATCAATATAGCAGATGGATGTGAGCTGATGGATACAAGTTGCGGATTTAATATCCCAGCCTGTCACAAAACGCTCATTATCGTAGAGGTGTAAGAAAAACTCTTGGCAAAAAGTAGCTCTCTCAACCAACCTGGCCCTTTGAATATTCAATCAATGCTGTCTTTGCATCTTGACTCACCCAGCCTCCCATCCCAGAGTTGGAAGGGACCTTGTAGGTCCTCTAGTCTAACCCCCTGCCCAAACAGGAGACCTTACACCATTTCTGACAAATGACAGTCCAGTCTCTTCTTGAAAGTTTCCAGTGATGAAGTTCCCACCACTTCCGAAGGCAACTTCTGTTCCACGGGTTGATTCTTCTCCCTGTCAGAAAAATTCTCCTTACTTCCAGGTTGAATCTTTCCTTGATCAGTCTCCATCCATTGTTCCTTGTCTGGCCTACAGGTGCTTTGGGAAATAGCTTGACCCCCTTCTTCCTCTCTGTGGCAGCCCCTCAAATATTGGAAGGCTGCTCTCCTGTCTCCCCTGGTCCTTCTCTTCCCTAGACTAGCCATGCCCAGTTCCTGCAACTGTTCTTCGTATGTGTTAGCCTCCAGTCCCTTAATCATTTTGGTTGCTCTTCTCTGTACTCTTCCAAAATTTGTAAACGCAAAACTGACTGTATGGCATTTCCAGGACAATGTGTGAGGCCTACAGTTGATATTAAGGAGAGTTTTCAAAGCAGAGTCTAAATTCAAGTGTATGAACTCCTTGAGAGCAGGGAAGTATCTGTAGTGTAGGATGAGGTTATTCAATAGAGAAAGTGATTGTGTTTGGAAGAGTTTGTGGTAAAAGGAAACCAGGCCACCAAAGAACACGATGGGTAGACACCATTAAAGATGACACCAACCAGAGCACAGAAAAAGTCCAAGAAGTAGTGCCAGATCAGAAAATGAGGGAGAGGCCTGGTCCATAGAATCACCAAGAGTTGGACCCACGCCAGCTGAATGATGATATCATCATCATCATCATCATCATCATCAAAGATTAATGGGAAATGACCTGAACTTCATGATATGATGTCCGCCCAGTTCTTCTAAAATAAGAGGCTTCCATGGAGGACTGGAAGAAAAGAGGTGTCACGCTGAATGCATTGTCACCATCTCTTCTGGATGAAGAGCAGATGTTCCTGGAAACCCTAATAGACTTGTTGGGCATGAAATAAGAAAAAAAAATGAGTATCTGGTTTTGGCAAATGGGCAGAATAGAAGACAGAAAGGAGAGAGTCATAATCATAAAGAGTCAAATTTGTATTTATCACTGCTGTGAAGAAGATAGGAAGCTACTTCTATCTTTCTTTCCCGTTTGGTTGTAGATGTTTCATTACCAAACTAGGTAACATTTTCAGTGCTAGAAGGGAAGGGACTTGTGGAGTGGAGGAAATGGAAAAAGAGGAGGAGGGAGGAAGAGGCCTGCGTGTCTGGGCAGTCTCTGAACTTGGAGGTTTTCTTGCAGATGTTTTATTACCAAACTAGGTAACATCAGTGCTAGAAGGGAGTGAGGATTTGTGGAATGGAGGAAAGGGAGAAAAGAGGAGGAGGAGGAGGAGGAGGGGGAGGAGGAGGAGGAAGAGGAGGAGGAAGAGGAGGAGGAAGAGGAAGAGGAAGAGGAAGAGGAGGAGGAGGAGGAGGAGGAGGAGGAGGAGGAGGAGGAGGAGAACTGTGGGATCCTTGGTGCTCTCTGAGCTTGGAGGTTTTCTTGCAGATGTTTCATGTTCAAACAAGGTAACATCATCCGTGCTAGCTTTTTCTTTTATCTCCTTTCTTGCATTTTTAACTTTCTCTTTAGTTCCTCTCTTCTTTTCTTTTTCTCACTTTACACCGGTTTGCATTCATGTTTCAATTTCCTTTTTTAAAAACAGAAATCTGGAATAAAATTACAAAAAATAATAGAACAAAAACAGGCATTTGGGTGGCAAGGCTGCACTTTAAGCCAATCACCCTTCGAATGATTCGGAAGGGTTAACAACGCAAACAGTCACCTGTGCTGATGATTATTTCCTTCCTCGTGATTATTCTTGTCTTCCTCTTGAGAAATTCACCTCCTTCCAAGGAGCCCCTTGTGCAGGTGAAATAAACACAGAGCAGGCGAATGTATTCCTTTCCTTAAAAAAAAAAAAGAAAAGAAATTCCACTCACGTCTGAATTGATTAAAGAAATTGCACACTGTACATCGGGGTGTCATTCTCCAGACTGAGAATTGAATTTGTTTTCATCTGCACCAGCTAACTGGGCTGCAGCAGTTACACATGGCGAAATCCGGATGGCGCCGAACATCAGTAAGACCAATACTAACAACTGTAGTAAATGAATCCGCCGGTTTTCTATTTTTGTCACGTTTCCAGCTAGGCCCTGCCTTGATAACTGCCAATAAGAATAAAAGATGACGGCCTAACATGGTCATCAGGTTTTTTTTTGTTTTTGTTTTTAAAAATCCTTGTGTAATTCCTCCCATTCATCAGATTATGGAAATCATGTTGCATGTCCCGAAGACATACCCTACTATTGAAATGAGATTTATTTTCTGAGTGCAGCGAGCTGACATTAACATAAGTTCTGGGGGTAAATCATTCCAGTGGGATTAGACATTAAGCAATTGTTGCTGAATGGCACACTGTACTTGGCACGGCTCCGTGGCTGCTGTTTGCAGGTTTCCAGGGGTCTTATTAGAAAATTTCTCTGTTTTTTTTCAAGTTGTGCAGAAATGGACAAATTAACTTTGGCATAAAAAATAAAGACACTTCAATATACTACAACAGCTGGAACTGCTGGTACAAATGGATAGACCAAAGATAGACTTCACACTAAAAGGCAAAAATGAGATAGCGATAAATTCTATTAGTAGTGATACACAGATATATGTAGAAGATTAGATGTGTGTATATGGCATAAAATTAAGGGATAAAAAGAGGTCTTACAAACTATGTTGAATGATGAGACATGTTTTTAATGATGAAATTGTCTTCTGTTTTTTTCTCTTTCTGTTTTCTTCTCCCTTTCGCTTCTTCTTTCGTCTCTTTCATTTACTGTATGTGTTGTTGGTTTGTTTTTAATTGTAAAATTCAATACATTTATTTAAAAAAAGGAAAAAGAAAATTTCTCCTGTTTGAGCTGGTTGTCAGCTGTCAGCCTTTTCCAGCAAGCTGAATTGGAGGGAGGAGGAGGCATGGGAATCAGGCCATCAAGGACAACCTAGGAGCTCCCAGGTGGGAAGAGGGAATGGAGCTGGCCGAAAGAGGACAGAGGCGGACGCCTGAGCTGTCTGTCAGCCTCAGATGGAGATCAAACATCCCAGCGTTGGCTGGAGGTTGGCTGATGAAGAAGTAGGTAGGACTACAGGCTGGTACATCCTGACATGCAAATGTGCAGAGGCGAGGCGAGGAGAGATCAGTGGAAATCTAAATGGCGATCCTTGGGACGGAAGAGGTCATGCTTGCTAGAAAAGCCCCATCCTAGTTCTGGGGATAAAGGCAGGGGGAGGAGATGAATAGGTGTGGCAGACACTTATATCATCTTCTTGCGCAGACAGACTTGTTAGCTCTGCAATGTGGGAGAAACATTTTGCTGGGGCTGTTGGCGCTTCAGTGGCTCAGTGGGCCAAGAAGCTCGAGCTTGTCGATCAGAAAATCTAGCAGTTGTGGTGAGTTCAAATCCTAGCGCCACGTAATGGGTGAGTTCCTGTAACTCGTCCAGCTTTCTGCCAACTTAGGCCATTCGAAGAGCATGTTTAAAATGCAAATAGGGATTTTTCCGGTTTCGAGCTTCTTTCAGCACAGACCAAAACCTTCGTCGCTGCGAGGCTTCGATCCGTCCGCTCGCGCTGGACGCAGCCCGAGCCGGCCTTGGTTTTTTGGCTAAGCCACCCATACGAGGTGGTTAAGAAGGGGGAAACGCCTGCAGGGTCGAGGATGAGCGCGCATCTTCCTCGCAGCTGGCCATTATTCCCTTTCCTGAAGGCGGTTGCAGTCGGTGGTCAAAATGCGCACCACAAAAGGAAGGACTCGACCGGAAAAAATGTGCAGGATGAAGATAAGAAGAGGAAGTTTTGGTTGATGGCGTAAACAGCAAAAGCAACAAATAAGGTACCCTGGATGAACTATTAAAAAAAAAACCAATAAATTGTCCTAAGAAGATTTTTAAGTTGCAAAGGAGAGAGAAAAGGGAAAAGGATTTGTTTTCTTCCTTTCCTATATGGACAGGCAACATTGGAAAATGAATCCACTGCCATAATTGATGCTGAAGAATAAAAAAAGCGGATAATAAAGATTTCTGAATAATTAACTTTTGAACACAGAAAGGAGAGAAACAGGAAAAAAGGGCAGGATTCAAAGAAAAGGGAGGAGACTGCCTGGAATTTAAAAAGAACTTACAGCAAATATCTCACAAGATTCCAAAAGATACAGTTCTAACTGAAATATCGCAGACAAAAACCCCAGGAAGAGCAGTCAAAAAGTAATCAGAAGATATAACTCTAGAATTATCTGGATTACTTGACTGATTTCTGGATTCTCTGGTTATTGTTTTGAATGACTAAAATCAATCAGTAAGTTGTTTAAAAAACTGTTTAAAAATGGCTCACTTTTAGAAGAATTGGAAATGGAGCTTAAAAAGTACAAAGAAGATGCACAGAAGAGAGAGGTTCTTTTTGGCTTCGTATTTCAGTTTTAAGAAAATGGAGATTTGGAATTAATGAGAAACAACAAGAAATATGCTTGCAGAACAAAACAGATTGCGACAAAGAACGAAGCCAGCTTTAATGAACAAATAATCAGGTGGGGGAAAAAAAGGAAAGGGGGAAAGAGAATGGAAAAGTTTTTAAAGTTTGGGAAAAAACTCCCCCCCAAAATAGGGGTGAAAAATAAGGATAAAATCAGAAAGCAACAGAACGAGGGAAATTGCAGAAGAAGAGAATTAGACCAGAAAGACAAGGGGGAAAAGGGGAGGGAGAAGATGAGAGGGAAGAAAGAAAGGAAAAGAAGTTATAAAGGACAAAGCAACAATATAGAGAAACAGGGCCTTTTAGAGATAATGGGTGAAACATTTCATGGGAAAAGGGATATCTGCAAAGGCTACATAAGCATAGTATGGTTATATTAGACGCAGAATTAATCTTTTAGAAATATGAACAATATGATTAAAATGTTTGATAAAATAGCATATTGTAATATCAGTGGAATGCTTTGTAAATTAAATAAATGTAACAAAAAGTACATGTTAATGAATTTCTAAAACAGATGTGAAGAGAAATAAGGAAAAAATAATTAGTGGAGATTATATGTGTCTTGAAGGGAATAATGAATATTTAATCTGAAAAAGTGTTAAAGATGTTAAGATTTTAAATGATTGTTAATGATAGAACTGAACTGGAATGGAATGAAGAGTTTATTAATTATCATATATTTGCATCTTTTTTTAAAAAGAATATAGTGTGTATTATAAGAATGTACCAATGCAGAATTCGATTGGAAGTTATGTATTCATTTTATATTTGAAGGTCATCAAACCTTAAGTATATATGAAGTTAATAACGAGTTGGAAATGGATTCGTAATTAAAAGACAAAAGGTTGTCAACTGCCAATTAGTAACTCCAGGAGAAAATGTTTTTAATGAGAAAAGATAATATGAAATTGAAACAGAAACAGACAAAAGTATAAATATAATGATTGAATGAGATGAGATAATCAAAGATAAAATTGAGAAATTAAAAGAGGGAAAAATAATATAGAAAATGTAAAATAGTATAAACTATGGAATACGAAATAAGTCAAAAAAGAGCATAATAATTGAGTTTTGTGTCTGTCTAAAGAAGTTCAATCTGGGACCACGTTTATTTTTCAAAAAGATGTTTCACTGTATTTTGTATGTGTGAAACCAGAATAAAAACTTTATTTTAAAAAAAATCGCAAATAAGAAAAATCAGGGACACTTGGGTGGGAAGATAAGAATCATTCCATGCACCTTCAGTGTTTAGTCATTGCCGGCCACATGTCACGGAGGATGTCCTTGGGACAGTGCTAGTTCTTTGGCCTTTGTAACAGAAATCGAAACACCGCTCCTAGACTGGAAACGACTAGCGCACATATGGGTGAAAGAGAACCTTTTACCTTTAATAAAGGAATATGTTTAACTACAGCGGGTATATTGCGTTTGAGGAGCTTGGTAGAACATCCTCACTTTTCCCTCTTTCTCGTCAATGGTTGACTTCAGAAGGGGCTCCACCACTGCTCAGTTGGAAATGTCCAGCCATTTTGGCTGTTCTCCATCCGAGCTGTTCAACATAAAAGTACAGCTAGCCCTTGAGTTACAACCATTGCATTTAGTGACCATTCCAAGTGACTTAGTTCAACCATTTTCAAGCACTTAAGGACCATTGCAGCAATCCCCTGATCAAAAGTCAGATGCTTGGCAAACTGGCTCAGGCGTAGTGATGGTCCAGTGTTCTCCTTCCTGCGACCATCTGGACTGAGCAAAGCCATAGGGGAAGGCAAGATTCACTTTAGTATACTTAATAACCAAAGCCGATCCACTTAACCAATTGGTGGTGAAAAAAGTCGTAAAAATCACGCAAAGCTCTCCAACAAATCGTCCTCACTTAGCACCAAATTTTGGCCTCAAATTGTGGTCGTAAGACAAGGAATACTTATATCCAGCTGGGACCTTTCATCCCATCTCTATTGGTGCTCTATTCTTCTGCCTTTCTTCCTTGCTAAAAAGATTTTGCAACTTATGTTTCCATGGATCACATCCCTTGACAAAGGTCAAGTGGTTGCAGAGGGAAATCGCTGGCTCTTGTCAATATTGGTCTTGAGTCATATCATCAAATGGTTGACTGTTGAAATCGGGTTGTGGAAGGTCAGGCAGTCCCATAGGTAAAAGGAAGCAACTGGGAGTGTGGTGGAATGTGGCCTAGATTCAAGAGGTAGGGAGGGGCTGACTTCGAGAGAACCCAGAGACAGCAAAGTTTTAAGCCCCTGTCCATCTGCACCACCGATGCCAAAAGAGGATGTAAAAACAGTTAAAAAAGAAACATTGGCAAACCTCATGCATCCGTTTGCGTACTGCATTCTGCAATACGTGTTTCATAACGCCTATCCTTTGAGCATCTGTCCACTGCGATTTCCATCCGCCCAAGGAAGTGTTGTGAAAGCTGCACAAAACTTTGTGAACGATGAACTTTCCGCTGTGTCCGATGTAAAATGCCGCCGACATATGAGCAACTAAATGTTTCTATTTTGTCCGCGTTTCTCATTCCATTAAGATGTCCCGCTGTATCCTCTCTGCATCCTCTGGCATTGCCCACAACTCACAAATCGTGCAGCTGAAAAAATGGAAAGAGGGAAAAACAAAAGGTACACGGAACGTCTCACACAGCTTAGTAGCACGGAAATAGAAAGGCATGCGTTTGCATCCGAATATAATCCGCGTGGCAATCCCCTTTCTTTCCTTAGGCGTGAGTGATGCCCATCCGCTTCAATCCTAGGCGTTCTGTTTGAAATTCTCCCTCGGAACCCCTTCGAGGTGTCATCCGCTTCCATCCGCTAGGCTTCCTATGAACATCCGTTTAACAACCCCGCTACATACTACCCACATCCGTTCTTTTCCTTTCTTTTCTGTTCTGTTTATGCACATTTTCGCCACTTTTGGGAGCGGATGACAACGGATGGAGCATCCCCGAAATTTTGCTCGTCCGTTGTGTCCTTTTTGCATAAGTTTTGCATCCGTCGGCCAGTGGGACCTAGCCTTTAGATTGTGGTTGGGAGGAAGAGAGTTAAGAGAGCTCCTCTCCAGCAATTCTCAGTGTGCACTGATGATGTTATTTAGTTGGGTCATGAAATGTCTGCAAGAAAACCACCAAGTTCAGAGAGTACCAAGGAACCCACAGCCCTTCTCCTCTTCCTCCTTTTCCTCCTCTCCAAAAACCCCACTCCATTCTACCACTGATGATGTTTCCTAGTTGGGTAAGGTTCTTCTTCTTCTTCCTCCTCCTCTCCTTTTCTCCCTCTTCTTCTTCTTCTTCTTCTTCTTCTTCTTCTTCTTCTTCTTCTTCTTCTTCTTCTCTTTCTCCTCCTCCTCCTTCTCCCTTTTCCTCCTCCTCCCCTCCTTCTCTTCCTTTCCATCTTCTTCCTCTCATCCTCCTCTCCCTCCTCTTCTCTCTCCTTTTTCCCTCTTCTCATTCTTCTTCCTTTTTCTTCTTCTTCCTTCTTCTTTCTTGCTTTTTCTTTCTCTTCTCACTCCTCCTCTCTCCTCCTCCTCCTCCTTCCTCTCCATCTTCTCCTCCTCCTCCCCTCTCCTCCCCCTCTCCTTCTCTTCCTTTTCCAGCGTCTTCCTCTTTCCTTCTCCTCCTCCTCTTCCTCCTCTCCTTTTCTCCCTCTCCCTCATTCTTCTTTTCTTTTTATCCTCCTCCTCTCTCTTTCTTCTCCTCCTCCTTCTTTCTCTTTCTTTCTCCTTCCTCTTTCCTCCTCCTCCTCTTCTCTACTTCTGCCTGTTCTTGCTCCCTAAATATCTTCAATTAACACCTGTAGCCAACCCAGGCCTTGGTTCATTTAGGCCAGCCTGCCAAGCTGGAGGGCTAGAGAGGGACATGGGAATGGTGAATTTCCTTGAGGATGTCAAACATTTTCGAGTATATTGGTTTAGAAGCTTACTAAATTTAAACAGAAGCATTAACACAGCCTTAGGCTCTCTTGACAGATATAAACTCTTCCTTGGGGGATTGTGGTAATGCTGTCTAATCAGCTTAAGGAGTTAATTAAACAGCTGTCACTTAGTTTCTTAATTCAGGGACTTGATGCTAAATAAGATCCGAAATTAGTTTTGCATGGCTGAGGCGTGATCTTTTGATGCATTGGATGATAGCTGCCAGCTCAAAAGGAAAGGGGCAAGATGGGAGAGGTGTGAATGAAATCAAGAGATTCTGCAGCAACATTTCTCAAAATTGGAAAGTTTAAGACTAGTGAATTTCAACTCCCAGAATTCCTCCCCCTCCCCCTCTTTCTAGCACTGATGACATTGCCTAGTTGAGTCATAAAATGTCTGCAAGAAAATATCCAGTTTTGGTCACCACCCTATAAAAACGATGTTGAGACTCTAGAAAGAGTGCATAGGAGAGCAACCAAGATGATTAGGGGACTGAAGACTAAAACATGTGATGAATGGTTGCAGGAACTGGGTCTGGCTAGTCTAGGGAAGAGAAGGACCAGGGGAGACAGGAGAGCATCTTCCAATATTTGAGGGGCTGCCACAGAGAGGAGGAAAGGGTCAAGTTATTTCCCAAGGCACCTGAAAGCCAAATAAGGAATAATGGATGGAAAACTGAACAAGGAGAGATTCAACCTGGAAATAAGGAGAAATTGCCTGACATTGAGAACAATCAACCAGTGGAACACAAGTTGTCTTGGGTTGTGGGAGCTTCATTGCTGAAAGCTTTCAAGAATAGATTAGATTGCCATTTGTCAGAAATGGGTCTCCTACTTGGGCAGGGGGGTGGACTAGATAACCTGCAAGGTCCCTTCTAACTCTTGCTCATCTGTAAATCTAAATCCAACCTCAGAGAGCACTAAGGACTCCACAGTCCTCCTCCTTCTCCTCTAAAACACCTCTCCCTTCCAGCATTGATGATATTGCCTAGTTGGGTAATAAAACATCTGCATGGAAAAAAAACCAAGTTCAGAGAGCAGCGAGGACCTTTCTAAATAGCCAGAAATAGACCTCTCAATCAGTGTCTGGGTTTGAGTAAAGCCCTCCTCATGAGTAGAACCCTAATCAAAAGCCTAGAGCTTCGCAGGCATGTAAGTCTTCTCTTCTAGAGTGGAAATAATCCTTGCTAGATCAAGAGTGTGGTTTCATATGAGACAGTGCCTCTTATCTTTATGCAGGTCCTGCCTGGCTATTAAACAAAAGGAAGCAGTTGCCTTGAGTAGTAGTTGCTTAACATTATTTACTATGTCATTTTTGCATTCCTCTTGCAAGGGAAGGTATGCTTTGTTGAAGCCTGGCCACATCCATCTTTGGTTACAGTCTGCATGAACTTCGCCCAATTACGCTGGTCTTCTCTTTGGTCTTCTGTGCAGGCCGGGCATCTGTTTTTCCATCTCCTTCTCCCAAGAACCTTTGCATTTCCTCATGCCATCAGCAGCAGAATATCAGACTAACAGAGTTGGAAGGGACCTTGGAGGTCTTCTAGTCCAACCCCTGCTGAAGCAGGAAACTCCATACTATTTCAGACAAATGGTTTGTCCGCTCATTTTTTATTTTTGAAGCCTCCAGTGTTGTTGTGGAGCATTCACAGCTTCTGAAGACAAGCCATTCCACTGATTAATTGGTTCTAACTGCCAGAAAATGTCTTCTCAATTCCAGGTTGCTTCTCTCCTTGATGAGTTTTCATCCGTTGCTTCTTGTCCTGGTGCTTTGGAGAATAGCTTGACCCCCTCCTCCTCTCTGAGGCAGCCCCTCAGATATTGGAAGATGCTCTCCTGTCTCCCCTGGTCCTTCTCTTCCCTAGACTAGCCAGGCCCAGTTCCTGCAACCGTTCATCGTATGCTTTAGCCTCCAGTCCCTTAATCATCCTGGTTGCTCCTTTCTGCACTCTTTCTAGAGTCTCAACCTCTTTTTTGACCAAAATTGAATGCAATACTCCAAGGGTGGGTGAAAGCCGTTGGTGTATCTTAACGTGGCCTTCTTTCTTTCTGTGACGCACACTATGTTTGATGCTCCATGAAGAACCTCCGTGGTGCTTCATGGCAGTTGTCGATCTGGTTTCCCTGATCCCCTCCCTGCAAATTACGTGTTGAAAATCCTCCATGCCGCTAATGTCCTGAAACATTTTGATGGCATTTTAATGGCTCTTTAATTCAGTATTGTATTAAGGAAACAAAGAGCAGCACTAGATTGTAGTTAAAGCTAATAGGCTTATCTGCAGGCACCCCAATATATTAATAGTTTGGAAAACTCTGCTGCAACCAGACATGCAGAGGTGGTAATTCAGCAGGTTTAGACCAGTTGTGGAGAACCAGTAGCGGAAATTTTGAGTAGTTCAGAGAACCAGCCAATGTCACCTCTGACTAGCCCTGCCCCTGTCTGTTCTCTGCCTCCCAGCTGATTGGCTGGGTCTTCTTTGGTTGCCCTGCACAGGAGAATGGAGCTGGAAAGCAGGTTAGTGGGGTGGGGAGGAAAGGGGGATTTTGCAGTATCCTTCCTCTGCCATGCCCACCAAGCCATGCCCACCAAGCCAAGCCATGCCCACAGAACCGGTAGTAAAAAAAATTGAATCCCGCCACTGCATACATGTTAGTTGTCAACAATCTGGGTTTTGAATTTGCAACTGTGTCAGTCCTGCCCCAATCTGATCCCCTAGGAAAGTAAAACCCTTGACTCCATTTGGGCTGAAGTGAAACAGACAGGTAGTCCTCGATGTAACAACAGTTCGTTTAATGACCATTCAAAGTTACAATGGCACTGAAAAAAAGGGAGTTGCGACTTTTCCAGCATCTCCATGGTCACATGATCAAAATTCAGACGCTTGGCGGCTGATTCATAGTTATAACGGACGCATTGTCCCAGGATCACAAGATCCCCTTTTGCAACCTTCTGACAAGCAAAGTCAATAGGGAAGCCAGATTCACTTAACAACTGGGAGTACTAACTTAATAACTGCAGAGATTCACTTAATGACTGTGGCAGGAGAGGTTGTAAAACAGGGCAAAGTTAACTTAATAGCTGTCTCGCTTAGCAACAGAAATTTTGGACTGGCTCGATTGTGGTCGGAAGTCAAGGACTGCACTGTATATGCATTGTACATATGTATTTATGCATTTAGACTGTATATGAAATTTTTTTTCCATTGCAATGTATTTTCCAGAGGTGTGATTTAGAGAGTTGACAGTTCTTTCATCCAAACTGAGAAGACTTTCAGACTGAATTGTATAATTCCAAATGATGCTAGCTGTAATCTATAAATGGTAACTATACATGGTATAGATATATTTCCTATTTGAGCAAAGAGTTGGATTAGATGACCTCCAAGGTCCCTTCCAATTCTATTAATCTGTGTTCCATGTTCTGTTCTTCAGCCAATGGCTGGATATTTTATATGCCAAAATTGATTTCCCTGTCTTAACTCTCGGGGTCATTTCAATTTTTTTTTAACAACCCAAAAAAAATAAAATACAACTGTTTGCAAAAGTTGCCACTTACCAGATAATCACACTTAAGGCTATTCATTCTACCTGCTGAATCATTTCAGTAATCCTGTATTAGTTATGGCTGGAAAAATGCAGTCCTCTTTCAAAAGATTTGGTACAATTTAAGTATCTTCCCCATTTTCCCCTCTTTTCTTTCTTTCTCTTTGGGAAATTAGCAATGTCCTAGATTTTTTTTTTTTAATTCATTTACACGCTGGGAAGTGACCTATAAATCTCTATGGAAACTCTCTTAAGTATTCTGCATTGTGTCTTGCAAATGAAATAACTTCTTAAGGTATTTTCCCTTGGGAAATCCAATCAACCTTAGAAGACCGGCTGGGAAAGCTGGTTTTTTTTTTTTTTTGCAAAGATTCCTCTTGCTGTTTAATCTTGGCAGAGAGCTTGTCATTTCTCTTCTCCCAAACTGAGAGGAGAGAATTTCTTTATTATTATTATTATTATTATTATTATTGTTGTTGTTGTTGTTGTTGTTGTTGTTGTTGTTGTTGTTGTTATTATTAACTTTATTAAAGATTAAAAAGAAAAATATGTACATTGCATAGAATACAACATTTCATAACAAACAAAATCAATATACAAATACATTATAAATAGACATAAAAACATGTTTCTAATCAACTAAGATGGTGTGATCTTTTATTGAAAACAATTTTACTAATATTCATTTCCTATTTTTGGTAAATGCTCTTAATCTAACCACTTCATTTTTCAAATTCTTATCTTTAAATTCCCTGGTTTTTTATCTTTGATTCACTTGTACCATTTTTCCCAGGCTGTATTATATCTTGAATCTTCCGTATCCCTAGGCTTTTGTGTAAGTTGGTCCATTTCAGCGGGGAGAATTTCAAATGCATGGGCTAATTAAAGAGAGATTTATGTTTCATGCAAGCATGAGTAAACCTCCCCTTACAGAATGCAGCTCACCTTATGACCAAAATTGAACCCCAACATTTCTTCTGTTGAGTGAGATGTTGGTTCAATGAGTTTTACCCCCATTTTATGACTTTTCACACCACTGTTGTTAAGTGAATCACTACAGTTGACCAGTTGGTAACCCGGCTGTTAAGTGAGTCTGGCTTCCCCCCATCGAGTTTGTTTATCAGAAGATCACAAAAGGGGAGCAATGTGCCTCCCGGAACATGGCAACTGACATAAGTACATGCCAGTTGCCAGGTGTCATGCCCCTGGTGGAGACTGACTCTGAGGGAAAGGAGGAACGGCCAACGGGGAGTGGAAGTGTGGCTCCAGAGGTTGTGGAGGAGGCTGGGGAAGGGCAGAGGCCAGCTGGGCAGTCAGAGGAAGAACCAGGCCCATCCCCTATCCATTCTAGGGCATTCAGGGAGGAAAGGATAAGGGAGAGACATGGTCTACTCAGGAGGAGAGGGCCTTGATCCTCTTCATGGGCTGTAGCTGTGACAACTGAATAAGAGGACAGTCATGCGTAGGGGTGAGTGCTGGAAACAAAGCATGGAAATATCTCTGGTTTATGGTTCCTCTCTGAGTTTGGTGTCCTTCCCAATGTGTGTTCAGTTATCTGTGGACTTATCTTGCCTGGTTTGTGTTGCTTTTTTTCCTTCTTCTTGTAACTGTTTGTGTGGGAGTTTTTAGTTTTCCATCAAGAATATTCAGAGCTTGGAAGCAAAGTGAAGGAATAAAAGGGGCTTCACCTGTCTTCTGTGACTGTGTTTGTTTTGTATCCCACCCTGGATCATCACACACCAAGCATCTGAATTTTGATCATGTGGTCATGGAGATACTGCAATGGTTATAACTGCGAAACTGTGAATGTCACTTTTTCCAATGCCATTGTAACTTTGAACGGATGCTAAATGAAATGTAGTAAGTTAAGGACTGCCTATAATTGGGATTTCTGTTTGAAAACCATGATTGTTGGTTCTGTTTGGACATCCCCTTTAAAAAGGATTCAAACAAACTGGAATAGATCCAAATGGATTGGTCAGGAATCTGGCAGAATGTCCAATGAAGAGAAGGGAACAACCAGATTTCTGTAATAAACAGAGGTTCAAAAAGAGTGGTGCAGTAGCCTAGAGGTGAGGCACTTGCGTCACAATCAGGAGACTAAGTAGAGGCAGATATTTCTCTCTCTGGGCGCAATGAGAATATATCTTCTGAACAAAACTCCGCATTGGTGACAGGAAGGGCATCCGGCACACTGCTAGCTCCATTCAGTTGTATAGACTCCACCCCACAAGAGATTGTGGGGCCATTAAAAGGAGATGATGATGATTAAGTAGAAGTTCAAACTGAGTTGCCCTTCCAGAACAAGGATTTTAGTCTACTTTCATGAAACTAGTTTGGTTAATCCTTTCTCTTCCCTTTCTTCTTTCTTCCATTCTCCTTCCATCTTTCTCCTCCCCATCTTTCCTTCTCTTTTCTTCTATTCTCTCTCTCTCTTTTTTTGGGGGGGGGGATGCACCATGAAAACTTGGCAAAGTTTCCTCTTGTTTCATAGTGGCGTTGTAGGCATCTGTCCTAGTAATAAAGATGCAAGAAAGTCAAAAGTCAATTTCACCCATAGCCACTTCTAGTACTGATGGCCTAGCTTGGATAATGAAATTCTGCAAGAAAACAACCAAGCTCAGAGTGCAGCAAGGACCGCACAGTCGACCACCACCTCCTCCTCCTCCTCCTCCTCCTCTCCATAAACCCCTCTCCTTCTAGTTCTGATTAGGTTACGTAGTTGGGTAATGAAACATCTGCAAGAAAACAACCAAGCTCAGAGAGCACCAGGGACCTCTCATTTCAACCCTGACATACAAATGTTCTCCTTTGTTGGTACCTTGAGTTTTTCCTATCTCAGTTTACGAAAGCAAAAACTGAAAACTATAATTAACTAACTATAATTAAGGGTGTGAATTTTTCCTAACAATCTCTTTCCAGGTTACACTACAACCTAAACTCTACTGTGCATAATAAGCACCTCTTTTTTAATCTTGGGAAAAGTTGCAAAGAATTCCAAAATGCATCACAAACCTTGATACTCTAATCCTGACCACAACGTTGTAAAAACAATTCTCTCATGGTACAAATTACCAAACCATCCAATGGTTGGATTCAAATTGTTTTACCACTGGTTCAGTGGGTGTGGCTTGGTGGGCATGTTTTGGTGGGCATGGCTTGGTGGGCATGCTTTGCCTAACGCCGGTGCGCAGCTTTCCCCACACCAGCTGAGACCTGCAGTGCCAATCAGCTGAGAGGATAAAGAAGAAAAAAGCACAGGGGTGGGTGAGAGAGCCGATCCTGCGCTTTTCTCTTCTTTTTCCTCTCAGATGATTGTCGGAGGATTTTTTTCCTCCTTGGCTTTTTTTACTACCAATTCAGGTGAACCGGTCCAAACCACTGTTCAAACACGAGACAAAGGCAGCAGCGCAACCTTTTAATGTTTCATCTATGAATCCTGTTTCTTCACAGATAAAAGGCTGCTTCCAACTGATTAGCTCCGACAAGAAAGAGCCTTGCCAAGTTTTAGCAAGGCTGCCAAAAACAACAGATAAAAAATATTTTACAATACAAGAGTCTTCAAATACCAGCTTAATATATTGGAATGTCCACGAGGCTGGAGTTTCAAAATGTCTTTGCCTTCTGCAAAGTACGTTCGTTTCACAGCTGGCTTTTATCTTCTTGAAGGAGGGGCCATGACCATGCAAACTTACTCCTGAGTCGCCTGTGCTGTTGCAGCTGCTCTTTCCCGCAAGCAATCCTGCACGCATGTGCACTTGGCACAGGCTCCTCAGGAACCTCCTCATTGCTGCTGCCAGCTCCCACAATCGCTGAAGGCAGCAATCTACTTCCTAATGGTCTTGACCCCTCATCTGAGCCCTCGCTCTTCTCAGCCATCCACACCTGCTGCCGGCTAACCACAACAACCACTGAAACCATCATGCAACATCCAGACAGGTCCTTCTCATGTCTGCACAGCTTGAGCTTGTTTGTTTGTTCAGTTTTGGACTTTTTAATGTGTTCGTTTGCATCTGGTTTATTTTGAGGACTTTCTTGCCATTTAATTCAGCAAATTTCAGCATGTTCACTTAGAGGTAAAGCCTGTCACATTTCTGGGAATAAAGCAAATCCCAGAAAAGGTAACCTGAGCTGAAAAGGAAAAAGGGTTTGCTTTGTATCTCTCTGAAAGCAACAGCTTGCTTTTGAAGTAGTATGAATAATCCCTGTTCCTTTAAAGTATCACAGCTTTCTCTCTGTGTCATGTTAGATGAGAAAAACTGATAGATATTGATGCAAGGTATGAAAAGTCAACTACCTCCTTCCCAACCTTTTATGTCATGTTCCGTTCTACAAGTAAAATCAGGTCAAACTTGAAAAAACATGAAGTGAAAACTATTTAGATGAGCAATTAAGGACTTTGAGGGTAAATTTGGCAGGGGTGGGGTTCAAATTTTTTTAGCAAGGGGCTCTCTACCCTAATGACTGCCTGGGTGGCTGTCGCTGGGTAGTTATGTGACTGGGTGGGTGTGGCCAATTCGACATCACTTCTTTGCCTTAATTACCTAAAAAAAGATACTGTATATACCAAAAAGTTACTTATTAATTCATGCATTTAATATAAAATAAAAGACTGGGTGAAACCAGGCTTAATAGCAATGACTGTGAGAGGGATCTTGGAGTCTTGGTGGAGTTTCTGGTGAGTTACGTGATTCTTATTATTTGGGAATTAATCCCCTCAGAGGCTATTGGCTATGTTATCAGATTTTCTCAATGGCTCTCCCTCACAAGGGCTGAGTGGATTGTTTATCTAGCTTGCAACACTTTTATGAGGTGTGAAATGCTCTTGGCTGAATGCCCAGAAGTTAAATTAAGCCTATTAAGAGCTTTTCCTTGCTGCTTGTCTTTCTGAGGTTATTGGGGGCTCTCTGAGCCCCATAGAGTCTTACCTAGGGGTCTCCCAAGCCCCTGTGAGCCTCCAGCAGCCCAACCCTTGATTTTGGTAATTTGCATTCACCAGAATTGAATAAAACCAAGATCTACATTTTCTGTCTTTGGTGCTTTGGGTTTTTTTTTGTTTTTTTTTTTTNTTTTTTTTTTTTTTTTTTGCTTCCTGAAAGTTTTGAATAAGTACGGAAAAAAACATTCAAGGAATTGACTTGGTTTTCTCCTTCTTCTCTCCATCCCTGTCATTCAAGTAAAGAAAAAAAAAAACAATTGTAAGTCAGATGAAGGAGTCAAATTATTATTATTACTATTTTGTTTTGTTTTCCAGCAGCATGAAAGGATGACATAACAGTGTTTGATACAAAACACTTATATATAAATATATACAGGTAGTCTTCAACTTATGACCGCAATTGATCCTGAAAGTTGTGTTGTTATGTGAGAAATTTGTTAAAGGAGTGTCCCCCCCATTTTATGATTTTTCTCGCAACATTTGTTGAAACAATCACTGCAGTTGATCAATTAGTAACATGTTTGTTAAGCAAATTCAGCTGCCCCGTGGACTTTGCTCGTCATAAGTTCACAAAAGGGGATCACGTGATTCCTGGACACTGCAACGGTCATAAATGTGAGTCAGTTGTCAAGCATCCGAACGTAAATCCCTTGTCCATAGGGATGCTACAAAGGTTGTGTGAAAAATGGTCATAAGTCCTTTTTTCAGTGAAACTGTAACTTTGAATGGTCACTAAATGAACTGTTGTAAGTCAAGGACTACCTGTACATAACGGCCTGTATAATTCAACTTCATACTATATTAATTGCTTAGGTCCTAATTTGTCTATCAAAATTGAATCAGAACCAGTGGTGGGATTCAGCCAGTTTGCACCAGTTTGGGAGAACAGGTTGTTAACCTTCTGAGCAGTTTAATGAACTGGTTGTTGGAAGAAATCATTAAGGCAGAGAACCAGTTGTTACATTATTTGAATCCCATCACTGATCAGAACAAATCCTCAGCCAACTTTATGAGGGTCGTGAAACACGTTGCAGAAACATTAAGCAAGGTTTTGAATTTGTCGGTTTTTAAAGCAACCGATAGGGCACAAATATATGAAGATTAAAACAACCACGGTGTTCACACATCGCGGAACCTGGTTTGTTTTATAACAGCGTTATTTCTATCTCTATGGCTGCCCATCTCATCATCATGACTCTGGGTCTCTGACAACAGCTAAAGACACAACATTACAATAAACACACAATCAGCAGCCCAGGTGAAAGCCACAAACCACAATCTTCCTGTCTACCTCACAAGATTAGTGTGTGTGTGTGTGTAACTCTAGTCATTGTGACTCATGGTTATAGCTCTTGGAAGTTACAAAGCAAATGGTGTGGAGTTCTGGTTTGGGAAGTTGGCAAGTTTTCTTTGTGTGTGTGTACACACTAAGGGAAGGGAAGTGTGTGTATCTGTTTTTACACCATATGTTTCAAGCTGCATTTCCAACCTCAATTATGGGAAACCCTGGTGTCAGTTTTAGTTTGTTAGTTTACTTCATTGCCATTGCACCTTGTACAACAAAATTAAATACCATCTTCAGTGTACATTATGACTATGAAAATAAACGCAAACACACATCCTTCATATTCTGTACATTGTATTGAAAACCCCTGATATTGCCTAATATTGCACTATACAGTAGAATTCAGTTGTTACTGCTCTTGGATAGAAGCTGTTTTTCAGCCTATCTATCCTTGTTTTATTGTCCCATACCGTCTGCCAGATGGTAATAGTTCAAAAAAAAAAGGGTGCCCAGGATGAGATGGATCTTTGAGGATGTTTTGAACTTTCTTGAGGCAGCAGGAGCTATAAAGCTCTTCCAAAGAGGGGAGAGGGCAACCCAGGATCTTCTGGGCAATGACGTTCACTCTCTGGGCTGCTGTCCTATCTGCCACTGTGCAATTGGCAAACCATACACAAGTGCAGTAAGTTAAGATACTTTCTCTGGTGCAGCGATAGAAGGTCACCAGCAGTTTTTCATTCAGTTGTTGTTTCCTGAGAAGTCTCAGGTTTTTTAATGATAAGATATTTTTATGATAAGAAGGGACTTTGAAGACAACCAATAGAGCACTCCAAGTCCTCCTGAAGATGGGGGGGGGGCTACAGGTTGCCCACCTTGGTGACGTATAGAAAGGTTGAGGGTCAACTTTCCATTGATAACATTTTGTCTTTCAGGAAGCTGAGATCTTAAACACCGCCATCCTTACTGGGAAGACGGTGGCTGTCCCCGTTAAAGTGGTCTCGGTAGAAGAAGATGGAACCGTGACGGATCTTGTAGAGTCCGTGGAGTGCAGATCTTCAGATGAAGATGTGATTAAGGTCGGTGTTTGCCCTGACAAGTTGTTAAAATCAATCTGTATCAACCTCAAGGTAGGTATGTTCAAGGCTAGCCCTCATGATCTCATCACAGTGTCTGTGTTCCAAGTAATGCACCCATGGAAAGCAGAACTCATGGAAGGCAGGTAGGTTTCCCCAAAGGACAATTTATTGCAGGGGTGTCAAACTCAATTGCATTGAAGGCCGCATCAGGGTTGTGTTTCACCTTGGGAGTGAGGGGCATGTGGGCATGGCCAGGTGGGCATGACCAGCTTGACATCACTTGTGTTGGGGAGGGTGCTCTGCTCGTGAAAATGGGCTCCCGAGCTCCGTTTTCTGCTGCAACAGCCTCCTGCAACCCTTTGTCAGTGAAAACAGAGCTCAGGAGGGCTACACATGGCCCTCCTGAGATCCATTTTTGCTGGCAGAGGCACCATGGGCCAGTCCTTCGCTGTTTTCAGGGCAGTCCTTCGGGCCAGATCTAAGCACCCCGGGGGCTGGATCCAGCCCATGGGCCTTGAGTTTGACAGCCCTGATTTATTGGATATATCATATTGGCACAATTGGTGAAAACCGACTCTGAAAGTTCCCACAGTTTTCACCTAGTTAAAAAGTGAATGTTCCCACTTCCTCCCCTCCCAGGTCATTGGTCACATGGTCCAATAGAGGTGCTGACAGGTTGCTTGGTTACTCAACTCCTCCTCTTCCCAGCCACCTGTTCAAATGACCTTGGTTCCCACAAGAAAACATTATATTTTGACTGCAAAGCCAAGCTGTCTAATTTTACTCTCCCCCTTCTCCCCCCTCTGCCTTATGGCAACCATAAAGCCTCAAAGATGGTCTCAGCCAGGTTTGCTTCAAGATTGACACATAATTTGTGGGAAGGCAAATCCAGGTGGAAATGTTCATCATGTTTGCCTCCATCTTAAAAGCCATATTTGGTTTATCTTAGTTTCCCCCTGCCCAGGAAACAGAAAGGTGTCCTTGTCTTTTTCTCGGTATTGACTTATTTTGGTGACCTCTTGGTCTTCTCCTCCAAAGGGCATCTTCCCTTCTTGTCATCCCATTTGTGTCCAACAGTGCTCTGATAAGGGTTCAAGGAACACCTAGGTGTAAACAGGAAGACATTTCTCTTGATCAGCTCCAGTGTCCCAGAGGTTCTCAGCCTTGCAATCAGGAGGCTGTGAGTTCGATCCTAGTCAGAGGCTAATATTTGGAATAGACTCTCCTGCTCGAGCAGGGGGTTGGACTAGATGACCTCCAAGGTGTCTTCTCTGTTATTCTATACGAGGATGGAGAACTGAAGGTTCAACTCAAAAATAGATCTTGAGCTCCTCCTTCCTTGGGGATGTGAAGTGAGATGGCTCCCCATGAGGCTTAGCCCATGCCATGGCTTCCCAAAGAAGATTGAGTAGTTCGTCTCAGGTGTTCTTTGAGTATCCCTCTCCTCACAGAGATCCAAGTGTTGAGCCTCAAGCAGCTGGAGGACCGCATTAACTGTCACTTATTGCTATTTACTCTGGGCTGAAGAGCTGGCACCACACTTTGCCTCTGGAGCTTTCAACAGTATTGACTGAAGAACATCTTGAGAGCTTCTTATCCTTTTCTGATGGGTTGATTGATAAATAATAAGAGAGCCACTTCAACCCATATCCAGAGTGCCTTGCTCTTTCCTCCTCCATATACCCCTAGAAGACTCTTCTTTGTGATTTATCTGGGACATTATAGTTCTTTTTCTCTAGTTTGAGAAGAAGCACCCAAGTCTGTCAAGGGCTAATAGCCTGGTGGGTTGGTTCCAGGGGTGGGCTTCAAACATTTTTAGCAACGGGTTCTGTGGCTCATTGCTGGGTGGGTGTGGCCATGGTGGGTGTGGCCTAGCTGGCCTCCTGCACCACAACCAGGAGTGGGGTTGTTTTGGGGCTCCCTGGGCTCTGGAGGCTTTTCTCAAGCCTCTGGGATGGTGAAAACAGCCTCCCCGGGCTCCGGAGGCTCTCTGAAAGCTGGAAACGGGCCCATTTCTGGCCTTCCCAAACTTCTGGGAGGCCCATTTTTCACCCTCCCTGAGCCTCCGTGCATGCCCTGCACTTACCTGCATCCAAAATGGGCCTTGTGGGGACTCCTTGGGAGGGGAGGGAAGGGGTGGGTGGGGCCAGCCAGGAGTGGGATTTGGGGGATTCTCCAAACTGCATAGAATCTTAACTAGGGGGCTCTCCCGAACCTCTGCGAACCCCCAGCAGCCCAGCCCTGGTTTTTTTCTCTTGTGGATGCCCACTATGTGCCTGCCAAGCCATTTATTGTGTGGAGAAAATTTAGGAGCATTGCAAGCAATCAGAGATGGAAGAAAGTATGATCCCTGTCTTCATTAGCTGAATATTTCCAGCTTGACCTGTTTAGGCTCATTTAGGCATCTCTGGGAACCGAAGGCTGGAGCCCTTCTCTGAATGGCCTTTTTGGCAGCATTGTCAGTCAGCCGTCGTCTCTTGACATCTCACCAAATTGGAGGTTTCTGAAGCTGGTGGCTGCCGCTGGAGTTGTTTGGAGCTTTTGATGAAGCCAAAATGCTTTCCAGAAATAGCCAATTAGCAATCCTGAGAAAGAGGGGGCGGGGAAATCAGCTTAGATCTCAGGAACCAGCAAGGAAAGAGAGGTGGCAGGGATTCTCACAGAGGAAAGGACCAGGCAGTCCACCTCCTGTGAAATGGACAGATTTTAGAAGCTTCCCAGCCTCCTGGAAGAATACTTGAAGAGTCGGCTTTGGGGAAAGATCAAGAGAAGATCAAAGGGAGGTGGTGACTCAGTGGCTAAGACGCTGCGCTTGTCGATCAGAAAGGTCAGCAGTTCGGCAGTTTGAATCCCGAGCTCTACTTAATGGAGTGAGCTCCTGTTACTTGTCCCCAATTTCTGCCAACCTAGTAGTTCTAAAGCCTGTAAAAATGCAAGTTGCAAAATAGGGACCCCTTTGGTGGGAAGGCAACAGCGTTCTGTGCGCCTTCGGCATTTGGTCCTGCCGGCCACATGACCACGGAGATGTCTTCGGATAGCGCTGGCTCTTCGGCTTTGTGACGGAGATGAGCCCTAGAGATGGCTTTGTGACGGACCGCTTCCTAGAGCCAGAAATGACTAACATGTATGTTCAAGGGGAACCTTTTTTACCTTTACCAAGTGAAGATTGGTTGAGTTGTTTTCCCAAAAGACATCTCCATTCCCCTGAAGGTACCATTGGCCTGAAGGTACTGTTGGTACTGCATACATTTAGACATAGTCCTTGATGTACGACCACAAGGGGGACCAGAATTTGCATGGCTAATCAGGGTGGTCATTCAGGGAATCTCATCTACAAAGGAAGGTTTGGAGGTAACTTTTAGGAACCCAGAGGTACTATAAGAGGGCAGCATATTTCAGAGTAGAGAAGACCAGGGGTGGGATTCTGGCTAGTTTGGACTGGTTCCGGCAAATCCCTAGCTCCAAAGATCAGCTGGGAGTGAACCAGGTTGCTCCGACAATTATGTGGGTCCACCCACTCAATACTGCACTGTACTGACTTTTATCATCCCAGCTGATCATTGTGGAAGAACAGATTGCCGTTCCTCGGCTGTGTTGCTCCCCTGAAGTAACATAGCAGGTAAGGATTTCTGCATTGCTGTTCACGTGCATGCAGGATCACTGAACTGGTTGTTATACCAGCAACATCTCACCCCTGGAGAAGTCTTGGTTCTTTAAATCTTCTGATTTCAGAACATGACCTTAAGCTGAGCCAGAATGGTCAAGGGAAAAAAAAACAGGGCAAGGAAGTCCCTGAGATAACCCAAGAAGTATCCTCCTGGTCAGCATAAATACATCCTTGAAGAGCAATATTTGCCAAAAAGTAAACATAGTGAGATCCAGTCCTAACTTCTGCTTCCTGATTTAGGTTGACCCTTGCAATTCTATTTAAGTGGAAGCTCTGAACATTTTATTTACACTCCCTCCAACCAACTTCTATTTTCTGAACATCCTTGCAATCTCAGTTCTTGGCTGTGATTGTCAAAGGACTGTCTACCACCTGCTCTACGAAGTCTATGTTATTTATAGAGCTTGGTTCTGTCAACTCTAAGCTCTCTTGCCAAGGTTACTATATCTGGGCTACAATTGTCCAGCAAACCACTAGAAGACAGCAAAGAGTTGAAGAGTTCTGAATCTCCATGGAGATTTTCAGTCATTCGGGTCACGGTTGTCCCAAAAATGCTTTTTTCAGGAGGCAGCTGGACTTTCTGGTTTTTCCTTGAAGACGTTTTGCTTCTCCTCCAAGAAGCTTCCTCAGCTCTGACTGGATGGTGGGGAATGGAAGGATTTATACTTGTAGACTAGTGGTCATTTGCATCCTTTTGGAGGGTCATTGAGGCCAGCTGGAGATTTATCTATGTCCTCAAGGTCATCTGAGTGGTGCAAATGGATGTGGAGCCTTCTTGGAACTGCTGAAAGGACTGTTCTTTGGCTCCACATCCATTTGCACCACTCAGGTGACCCTGAGGATACAGACAATCCTCCAAGTGGCCTCAACGATCCTTGAAAAGGATGCAAATGACCAGCAGTTTGCAAGGAGTATAAACCCTTCCATTCCCCACCATCAAGTCAGAGCTGAAGACGCTTCTCAGATGAGAAGCGAAACGTCTTCAAAGAAAAACCAGAAAGTCCAGCTGCCTCTTTAAAAAGCACCTTTGGGGCAACCATTACCTGGATGACTGAGAATCTCCACAGACATGGTTGGACTTAGTTACAGTGATGAGGGATGCACCATGAGAAGTCTTGAAGGACCAAGTTAGGAACATATCCTTTTGAAGAAAACCTACTGACATGGTCAACTGATTTGATGGCACATAGTACAAATCCTTCTGGATTTCAGGACTGGAGATCCATGCTTCAAGGGTGAACAAAGTCAAATATTAAGCAGGTAGGATCCCAAAGCTTAGGTCTCAGTCCACACCTTTCTTCCATACTGACCCATAATTACCCTGTGAGATCAAGGAAGGGAGTGATCCTCCATTCTCCTGTGCATTAGCAGCCAATCCCTACACAATGAACAAGATCCAAAGAATCTCAGTCCTACCCATGAAGTCAACTTTGCCTCTTCTGCTTAGGTCACTAGATGACCACTCTGACAAGGGATTATTTCTTAAAAGTACAGGTAATCCTCTACTTATAACAATTCACTTCAAAGTTACAATGGCACTGAAAAAAGTGACTTATGACCAGTAGTGGGATTCAATTTTTTTTTACTACTGGTTCTGTGGGCGTGGCTTGGGGGGGCGGGCTGTGGCTTGTGGGCATGGCAGGGGAAGGATATACTGCAAAATCTCCATTCCCTCCCCACCCCACTAATTTGCTTTCCACCTCCATTCTCCTGTGCAGGCAACCAAAGAAGACCCAGGCAATCAGCTGGGACTCGGGAGGTGGAGAATAGATGGGGCGGGGTCAGTCAGAGGCGATATTTGCCGGTTCTCCGAACTACTCAACATTTCTGCTACCTGTTCTCGAGAACCATACAGAACCGGCTGAATACCACCTCTGCTTGTGACTCTTTTTCAGACATACCAGTACAACCTTTGCAGCATCCCCATGCCCACATGATTTACCGTCAGATACTTGTCAACTGATTCACATTTGTGATGGTTTCAGTGTCCCAGGGCGACATAATCCCCTTTGGCCACCTTCTGACAAGAGAAATCAGATGGGGAAGCTGGATTCACTGAAAAGCCAAATTACTGCAGTTATCAACTGCAGCAATCCCCTTAACAAACGTGGCCAGAAAAATCGTAAAATGGGAGTAAAAGTCACTTAACTAATTTCTCCCCCAGCAACATAAAGGTTGGGTTCAATTGTGGTTGCACGTTGAGGACTCCCTGTATCACTGCCCTCCTCTTCAAACAGCATTTGATCACATGGTCCCTTCCTCCAGGCCTCCTCCTCTGCCCCCTGTATCCGTGGGATGACATGCAACTGTCGTGGAATAAACTGGGGAGTGGATGGCCCTCGTGCTTTGCTATTTTTTTCCCACACTTCTTCCCTCTCATTTGTACAGTAAAATCAGATAGCCTGCTCCCCAAAAGGGGTGTTTAGTATTCATACAATTTTAAACAGGCTTTATCTAGTCTGAGTAGTGGTGTCTGTGCTTTGTTCAGCCCAAGGGATTCCTCAACAGACAAGGAGGAGATTATCTTCTGCTCTCCTTCCCTCTCCCCCTTTCTTCTTCTAACACCTTCAGCTCCTGAATTTCATATTTTGTATTAAATCCCATCTCCTTTTCATGATATATCTTCATGTCAATGCTCCCTTCTATTACAACGTTCTTTCCTCCTCTCTTCCAATTTCCTCTATTATTCATATTTTATTCAGTAATAACATCTGGGTAGATGAGGCAGGGACTGCCACTTCATATTTATGAACTCAAACACACCGGGTCCTTATTAGTGGATGTTTATGGAAGTCCATGAACAATAATGCAAGAGGGAAAAGTAGAGAGAGTTGATTTTCTTTCGCTCAGGATTGTTTCTTCTAAGAGTTAACTCAGCAGGAGGGTATTAGCTGACCTGGAGACAAATCTGGTTGGTGAACAATGAGGCAGAGATAGCCTTTACTCGAGGGAATGCTCGGTTTTGCAACAACAATAATAGGCATCTTAAAGACAACCCAACAGTTGGAAAAGAAACAACAAAGCAAGACTCATCACCTGCATTTGGAAAACTTGATTCAGATTAACAGAGTTGGAAGGGACCTTGTAGGTCATATAGTCTAACCTCCTGCCCAAGCAGGAGACTCTATACCATTTCTGACAGATGGCAGTCCAGTCTCTTCCTAAAAGCCTCCAGTGTTGAAGCTCCCACAACTTCTGAAGGCAACTTCTGTTCCTTTGGTTGATTGCTCTCACTGTCCTCCTTATTTCCAGGTTGAAACTCTCCTTCAGTTTCCATCCATTATTATTCCTTG
Source organism: Laticauda laticaudata (assembly GCA_004320025.1). Lineage (NCBI taxonomy): Eukaryota > Metazoa > Chordata > Lepidosauria > Squamata > Elapidae > Laticauda > Laticauda laticaudata. The sequence continues at coordinate 102,766 of BHFT01003529.1, forward strand.
TCTGGCCTTCAAAGATGCCTTGGAAAATAGCTTGACCCCCTTCCTCCTCTCTGTGGCAGCCCCTCAAATATTGGAAGACTGCTAAAATGTCTCCCCTGCTCCTTCTCTTCCCTAGACTAACCATCCATCATGTTTTACCCTCCAGAACCCTCATCATCCTGGTTGCTCTTCTCTGCACTCTTTCTAGAATCTCAGCATCTTTTTTATAGTGTGGTGACCAAAACTGGATGCAGGATTCTAGGTGTGCCTTTATTAAGGCTTTATAGAGCGGTATTAGTACCTCCCTTGATCTTGATTGTATCCCTCTGTTAATGCGATTTAGGACTGCATTGGCTTTTGCCGAGATGTTCAGCAGCCAACTGGCTCTCACCATTCAGAAGATTTATGAGTTGGTTTCCTTCTCACAGACAAGATCTTTTATGTCACTTACACGGTGATGAAGTTTCGTGAAACCCAGATAACAAAACTGAGACACAAGGGCATCCCCGGTGACATTGAGCCTGAAGGTAGAGCATGTTTTATGGATTGCTGTGAGCTGCCTAAAGTCATTGGATGAGTTAGATGGCCCCATCAGTCCTTTCAATAAATAAAAGAAGATCCCTCAGAAGATCCATATGGTTCCCACCTGGAGGGTGTACTGGAGAACCCATCCTTTGGGAGATAAGCATCATCTCACCTGAGATCATACGTGCGCTAATCATCCTGGCCTTTTGCAAGCATTCAAAATTTGATTCTACCATCAAGGCTTGGTCTTCAATGGCATGGGTAAACCAGTTTCTTGGTTATGTTGACTGTGGGATGCAGTCAATGTATTCACTTGCAATAGGATTTATATTTATAATGATAGGTGGTGTTTTAATTCTAATTGTTGGCCACCCAACAACATGTCTGTCAGGATTCCAAGTAATAGACCTATAGCAAGCAAACCTCCAAGGTAGGTAGATTCCTCAAATAACAACTTTATTGGATATATCATATTGACACAGATCTGGTGAAAAACGACTCTGAAGGTTCCTGCAGTTTTCACCTAATTAAAAGTAAAAGTTTGTCACTTTCTCATAACAAACAGTCACATGGTTCAAACAAGGCTCCGTCTGGTTGCCTGCTGACATCACTCCTCCTTCCTCTGACCAGGTGTGAGAATGTCCTTGGTTCCCAAGATAAAGTATTTTGCTTTGGCTACAAAATCTCAGCTATATCAAATTCACCCTCCATATCCCTCAGGATATGAAATGAAATGAAATGTATATGAAATGAAATGAAAGGCCATCTAAATGTATTAAATAAATAAATAGGTCTAGAAAAGGTGAGGGACCCCTGATATTAGATTGCAAAGCTTTCCCACACCCAAACATTCTTCACAACCAGATGTGAATTTATTGGCTGTACTGACTTCTGCCGAATAAAAATGCACTCTGCTCCATAAATAGTGGAGATGCTAAGGAGATGCACAGCAGGGCAGGTGACCTCATTCTCCAAATTTCTAAATTTCAGATCTTACACCCTTTGTAGCTGGTGCTCTGTCCATTTATAATTCTTCATGGGAATTGCATAGATTTTCATCTATGAATTGCACCAATGGAGACTAAAACATATGAAGAGCGGTTGCAGGAACTGGGTATGGCCAGGTCTGGAGACAAGAAGGACCAGGAGAGGCAGGATAGCAGTCTTCCACTATTTAAGGAGCTGCCACAGAGAAGAGGGAATCAAGCTATTTTCCAAGGCACCTGAAGGCCAGACAAGGAATAATGGATGGAAACTGATCAAGAAGAGATTCAAACTGGAAATAAGGAGGAATTTTCTGACAGTGAGAACAATCAACCAGAAACAGAAGTTGCCTTCGGAAGTTGTGGGAGCTTCATCAGTTGAGCCTTTCAAGAAGAATTTCTGACATCTGTCAGAAATGGGTAGGGTCTCCTGCTTGGGTGGGGGAGTTGGACTGGATGACCAACTAGATGATTAATCCTTTAGGATTAAAATTGACCAGCTGGATCTTGCATTCAAGGGAATCTCAAGAGTCTTGCAATTTGAAAGCATCAATTCTTTGGCCTGAGCCTTCCTTACAGTCCAGCTCTCATGGCTATAATCTACTTACTTACTTAGCCAACATTTGATGTCTTGGGAGAGCTTTCACACTTCCCATTCAATGCTCTGGTGAGCAGATCAACGATCACTCTTTCTAATCAATAGCCACAATAGTCCAGAATATTTATCTCTTTTTAGATCGTCTTCAATCTCTTGAAGAGTAGCCAAAGTTTGCTCTAATGCTAAGTTCTTTGGCATGTAATACGTTGTTCTGTTTAGATGTGTATCTTTCTGTATTAGATCTTTCTTCTATTTTTAATGTGCATGTTTAAGTATTTTTAGCCTCCCTCTGTAAAGAAAGAAGAAGGAAAAGGATTTTAAAGAATGGATGGAAAGCTTTCAGGGCAATCATTGACCATTGAACAGGAGGAAGGGAAGAATACAATTGTCATTAAAGAAAAAAGAAGGCATTTTTTCAATTTTTTTTTCTGAAACTAGACAAAACTCAGTTGCTTTTCCTTCCCTTGGAGTATCAACAATTTCAGGAGTGGAGCTCATCAAGCAAGGATCTGAGTGTCCTTGCTCAACAGAGAACATAGAATAACAGAACATAATAACACTGGTTGAATCCCACCCCTGGTAATACTATTGCTAAATTTGCAGATGGTATAACAGTGGTGGGACTCATCTCTAGGTGGGATGAATCTGCCTACCGAGATGAGATGGACCGGTTGCTTTTGTGGGGTGGGGACAATAATTTGGTCCTCAACACCAATAAGACCAAGGAGCTTATAGTGGACTATAGAAGGAACAGATCAGACACTCAGCCCTGGCT
>BHFT01003531.1:0-15416 GCA_004320025.1 Laticauda laticaudata
GCACGCTCATACACAATGTTCTTTTTTACTACAAAGAATGACTGAAAGCCATCTCTTACTTTAGTATACTGATGCTGATCAGCTTCACTGAGTTTCAGGCCACGCAGAACGTCATCTGCTTCGTCTCCCATACAGTAAATCAAAGTGTTCACCTGGTTTTCTTCGGAGCTTATTGTGAGATTGCTTGCTTACCTAAATCTCTCAAATCACCGTATCCATTTTTGGATACAGTCATTTGGTTTGGAAAAATTAAGGGCTCCGGTGGTTGGATGTTAAAAGTAGCGCTGGGTGTGCTAGCCATTCTGCTAATTCCTTCCTCATTCTGCTCATCCCCATTGCCACTCATTTTCCTCTTTTGGGTAGACCTCGTTGCCCAGTTACCATGTTACAGAACTTCTGACACCATGTCGTATTTTATAATAATACCCTTAACACGTGAGTTCTCTGCACACAAACTGCTTTATTTTTCTTAACTCCTCCCTTCTGGTTCCTTCATACTGTGTCACCTCAAAATATGTCCTTCGCTACTCTCAGTCTAACATTGGTTCCTCTTCACAGTTAAACATCAACAGGTTCCATTTACCCTATACCACAATATGAAGAATATTGCAATAGTCCACAATAGTAGGATAGGGACATGAGTTATTAGTGCCAGGACTTTCTGCATTAGGTAGGTTGGAAGTACAACTGTAGTTGTACTTCTAACCGACAAACCTGGAGAAAATCTTCCACCTCTGAATCCAGTAGTAGCCATAAATTAGGAAGAATTCCCAAGACAAAGATCTTCATGGGTAGTGACACCTAGGCGTATGCTTCAAAAATTTTAGCAAAGAGTTCTCTGTCTGGTTGCTGGGTGAGCATGGTCATGGTGGGAATGGCCTATTCAGCCTCCTGCACCACAATGGAAGGGGCATTTTAGCCCTCCCTGGGCTCAGGAGGCTTTCCTTGACTCTCCAGGAGGGTGAAAATGGCTCCCTGGGCTCCAGAAACTCTCTGGAAGAAGCTCTCTCCCGAACTTCCAGGAGGCCTGTTTTTCACCCTCCCCAAACCTCCACATGGGCCCTGCACTTACCTTGGATCCAAAACAGGCCACACGGGGACTCCTGGGTAGGGTGGGATGGGTGGGGCAGGGCAGGGCAGTGCCAGCCAGGAATGAATTTGGGGTTTTCTGAACTGCACAGAATCTTAGCTAGGGGCTCTCCCAAACCCCTATGAATTCCAGCAGCCCAACTCCTGGTGACATCTCATCCAGACTGAAAACTGGAGAGGGGCACCAGGTGGTTGCTTGACAAATAATATTTCCATCTTGACATAATTCATCTTATGTCTACTTAATTCCATCTCCTACCATATCCTCTAGTTTCTGGTTTGAGACCTTTAGCATCTCTTGCCTGACCCAGGTTAAAATATATATAATTGGATATTCAAGGTCTTGGTTGTTATCTTTAAACCCCTTTATGCAGGGGTGGGATGCTATCAGCTTGGTTCTATAGAACCTGGAGCTATGAAGAGCAGCTGACACCGAAACGGTTCAGTGTTTGGCCCACCCACCTGCCCAGACTCTAGGCTATCCTTTATTCCCTGCTTTTCCCTTCTCAGCTGCTTTGCGCAGCACAGCTGAGGTTGAAAAAGCAGGAACCAAGAGTATTTTCAAATGCTGCACATCTGAGCACAGTGCTTGTCAGTTGTCCAGACAGGACAGCTGATATTTCTTGCAAACACTACACACACATTTGTCCGCAGTTCAGAGAACCGGCAAATTGCTCCAGTGGCTGGCCCTGCCCCTCCTGCCTACTCCTATCCTGGCTGTTTGGTAAATTGCTATTTTTCCTTTCTCCCCCCCCCCCGACCNGTTTGGTAAATTGCTATTTTTCCTTTCTCCCCCCCCCCCGACCATCAGCTGCTCTGCTCTGCTGGGAGATTTAGATAAGCTAGAAAACAAGAAATCCTTAGATTTCTTGCTTTCTAGCTTATCTAAAACAAGAGCCAAATCTTCCTTAGGACTGAAGCGTTTCAGCGCAGACTCAAATAGCTGATTGCAGATAGATAGATCTCTAATTTAATATGTGATTCTGTGATCAAGTCAATCTGCCTCCCTGCTTTGCCTGCTTTTGGGTAAAAGTTGCTATTTTTTATATAAAAAATTCAATATTTACACACATGGTATGTTGTCAGTTAATTTTGTGAGTTTGCTTGCAAGCAAACTTTATGTGACAGACTCAGGTAGCTGATTGCAGATAGATAGATCTCCGAGTTAATCTGTGATTTTGTGAGCAATCAATCTGCCTGCCTGCTTTGCCTACTTTTGGGTAAAAGTTGCTCTTTTTTATAAAAAAAATCAATATTTACATAAATATGTATAATATTTACATACAAGCTATGCCCACCCAGTCACATGACCACCAAGCCATGCCCAGTCAGCAAGCCACACCCATCCAGTCACATGACCCCAAGCCATACCCACAAATTTAGGCCACACCCACAGAACAGGTTGTTAAGAAATTTGAATCCCACCCTTGCCTTTATGGCATAGGTCCCAAGTATCTGAGGAGCTGTTTCACCACAATGGGACTAGCCCACCCCAGTCCTTCAAGTGGAAGAGGTCTACTTTAGATCCCATATGGCCAAGTATTTCAGCTGGTGGGGTCCAGAAGAGTTTCTCTTCTGTCGGTCCCGCTTTCTAAAATATTTTACCATGGGAAGTAAGATCTGTCCCCACAGTCCTTCTAGAAGAGCCTGAAAATTTGGCTGTGTTGGTTGGCCTGGGACCTGATAGGGACACACTACATTAGGGGTGGTGACAGAATAGAGAAACGATCCCCACCTCCATGTCATACCCATCTTCTTGATTTTTTTAAGCTTTCTATTTAAGCTTTCTTAATTTTAACTGTTTTGTATTATCTTTTTAAATTTTTTTCTCATATTGTAAGTGACCCAAAGTCACATGTATTAGTGAGATGGGTGGCATAAAAATTAAATAAATAAAGCACTCCCAAAAAGAAAGATTGGATAACGGATAGTGCTTGATTAAAATTGTTGAAGCTAGGTAAGGTCTTCTCAGAAGAGATCATATCTCACCTCCTTCAAGGTATTGAACATGATTTGTTCCCTGAAAATTGTTTATTTTCTGAATCCAACTGTTTACACACATATACAAACAAAAACAAAGTACCCAGAGCAGCTGAATGGGTATGGATACAAACTACAGGTGATAGAACTTATGGCAACTATCTCCTTCATTTGAATCTACAGTCTTTTCATACTATTTCAATAACTTTTGTGTCTATCCATATTCATTCACCACCCAGCCATTCTTAATCTCAAAGGCATTCCTTAAGGCCCAGTCCCACTGGGCGATGGACACAAAATGTATGCATAAAGGACACAGTGGATGAGAAAAATTTCAGGGGTGGCTCCATCTGTTGTCATCCACTCCAAAAAGTGGCAAAAATTTGCATAAACAGAACAGAAAAGAACGGACGTGGGGTAGTATGGTGGGCAGGGATGTAAACAGATGTCATAGGAAGCCTAGCAGCTTGAAGGCGGATGGGATGAAGAGATGACCACATCCGATGGGGTTCGCGGGGGGAGATTTGTGAAAGTTGGAGCGCATAGCGAAGGGGCGGATGCATAGCAGATGAGCGCGGGTGCATCACGACGCCTATAGAACAAACGCAGATGCGCGCAAAGCGTTCACTGTAGCATTGGGGAGATGAATTGCATCAAGCTCCCATGGATATAAGAGGATGCGGCAGCACATGCAGTGCACATACGACGGGGAAAGATCGTGCTGGCTAGCATCAATATAGCAGGAACACGCATGGGTTTGTGAGTTCAGGCAGAAGAGGAGCTTATGCCTATCGTTCAAGCCTTGCTATAGGAAGGCTAGAACCGAGCATCCACCCCCTGGCACTAGATCTGAAGCTGCTGCTGGCTGCTGTAGTGGGACGTCCAGCCCCAAGGCTTGCCTCAGCCTGCTAAGCGTCCTGCTAATTGCGTGAAGGTACTTGCTGACTCCGCCTAGGATGGAAGGCACTGGCTTCGGAAGGGGGCCTCAGACGTGCATACGAGGAAGCTTGCCTGGAGCTGTGCTAGCTGCCCCTGGACTCCTCCAAGCCCACCTGAGCCTGTGCTCAAGCCCTGAAGGCCCTGAGTGCTCAATGCCCCTGAAGGCCTGGATGCTCATGCCCGCTGAGGCCTGATGCTCAACCCCTGAAGGGCCCTGATGCATCAAGCCCCTGAAGGCCCTGATGCTCAAACCCTGAGGGCCTGCTGAAGCCCTACCAGAGGGAGGAAGAGGCAAGGGAAGCGCAGAAGGGAGACGAGGAAAAGTCACCGTTTCTGAGGAGCATGAGGCTGAGCTGCTGGAATGGGCCGGGGAGAACGAGTACAGATGGAGAAGAGGGCCACAGACTGAGTATCGGGACACCAGGAAGAAGCAGGCAGCTTGGAGAGACAAGGCGAGAGCCTGGGGTACTCTTGCAGAAGTACTCCTGTGATGGTGGAGAGGCGACTGGCACACCTGGTATGGGCAAGCTACGCGCTCAAGAAATCGGCAGGCCGCTGTAAGACTCACTGACAGGGAGATGTAGCGTCATGGCAAGTGCATTTCCTGGAGGTGAGATCCCAACGAAGGAGCAGCCCCTCTGAGACCTCTCCCTCAGACAGCCGACAGAAGCCAGTCACTCCTCTCTAGCCAGGAGCCAGCTACCTTGTCCAGACAGGTGTCTTCAAGGGCCCATGGCAGAGCCCCCCCGACGAAGCTGCACCCCATTCTGGCAGACTTGGAGGATCCTGGTGGAGGATGACGCGCTGCTGTCAAAATGGAGGAAGAAAGCAGCAAGCCAGAGGCCAACACCACACCACCCAGCTCCAGAGGATACAGGCAGAGAGGCAGGACTGGAGGGCCAGGACCACAGTGTGCTGTTGGAGATCAGGACACATGAAGACCAGCACAGAACTTCTCTCTCAGCTGTCCACAGCGACATATATCCTCGGCTGGAATCGCTTCATCACCTACGTGAGCCAGCCCCTGAGGACCTGCCCCGAGGCCCAGTACCAGGTGATGAAGCGCAAGATCACAGCACTAGCTCACTGAACACCTCAGGCCAAGCTGAAGCTGCTATACAAGAAGTCTGCTCCTCAAAAGATGATGTCACCACCCTTTCACGGCTTTCAAAGACAGCTCACCGACCAAGGTTACGACTACAGGACTATGAAAAAAAGCAGAAACAGACCTTCCCAGTCCGAGCTTCAGGTTCATCGACGCGCAAAGACGCACACTACCCCAGCTGCAGACCAAGAGCCCGCTACACTCCTCCTTCCTCCACCCCACAGCCAAGCCCTTCCTCAGAACATCCTGTCATCAGTCTTGGACTGACATCCAGGTACTTGATGAAGGGTCGTCAACCTGAACGGGGACTGACTCATCTCCTGAGAGCTTCTGAACACACCATCCTGTTGTAGACCTCGGGGCTAAGACCCGAATGGTGCCTCAAACCAGCATTCAAGCGCACAGCCACGGGTCCACACGGTTTTCCTGCCCGCATTAACAGCTGAGACCATGGACATCACTCAGAGTGGTGAGAATAGTGTCAGAGACTGAGTTGTACTTGTAAAGTTTATCTTTGCTTGAGACACTTTACTTGGTTAATTTTGCTTTTTTATAAAGTCATAAATTTACCTAAGAAAGTTAATAAAGATTATCTTTTGCTTAAGACACTGAGACACTTTACTTGGTTCATTTTGCTCATTTAATAATTCATAAAGTTTACCTAAGAAAGTTAATAAAAGTTATTCTTTGCTTAGACACTTGGTCATTTTTTTTACTTGATAAGAGTGTTGGTGAAAACTTTGAAAAATGGTTAAGGCTTTGCAGTGCTTGTAGGATAGATAAGACAGTTGTGGGGATAGTGCAAGCATAGTGGGACTGTCTGGTCACCTCCCATGCGCACCACATATGGCCTTTATTATCAATAACATTTATATCATTGATCAGCACATTTAACATAAACAACTCTTTTAATGCCTATTTCATTGTAGGCCTCTCAACATACATGGCAAATCTCGATCAGTGTGATGAGACAGGGCTGAAGGAAGCATCCATTAAGCATCTACCATCCACTTCCTGCTACTCCACTGCTCCAGCTGGGGAGTTGCACCAGTCTTTCAGGAGGTTGCACTGCTTTTCCCCTCCACGTGAAGGCTCTGTTGGGGCCTTGCACATCCACAGTGTCTATCAGGTTAGTACCTTGCTCTCCATTCACCAGGCTCCATGTCCCATTCCTTGTTGACGGTCCACAAGCCTGTTCTGAACACTGGGTAGCTGGTGCGACATGAGATTGTGCAGAGATGCAGCAAGCTTCCACAATGTCCTCACGGTCTCTGGATGATGCTACATGTGGTGAGAAGTATGGAAACTGTTGGCCAGGATGCCAAAGGCGTTCTCCACCACCCGCCTTGCCTGGACAGCCTGATAGTTGAAGATCTCTCATCATGGGTGAGGCATCTGAAGTGTAAGGCTTCATGAGGTAGGTTCTGAGGAGAAGGCGTCATCCCAACGATGAAGTAGGGCACATCTTGTGTGCCTTGGTAGGGGTCTGGATTGGGAAGCCATGATGAGGTTGCGTTCCAGCCCATCCTTAGGTACTTGCGTTGTATACCTGGCCATCTGAAGATGACCCGTTGCCTGAAGCATCGATGTAGATGAACTTGTAGTCAGCCATCAACATGGCAAAGAGGATGATAACTTGAAGAAGCCCTTGTAGTTGTAATAAGTGGACCCTGATTTGGCTGGATTTGCAGGCCACGTGCTTCCCTCTATGGCTCCACGGTGTGGGGAAAGTTCCACCTCTGATCACTCTTCTGCAAGTTTTCTCCAGCCCTTCTTCAGTGGTGGTGCACTTGAGGAGCTCTGCCACGAATTCTTCGATGATGGCTGCACCATTCTCTGACCATTTTGCTGATGCTGTTGTGTGCACCTCACAAGTATGTATGTGGTTCCAGAGCCAGGTGCCACAGAGTCAGTGCCACATCAGTCAGGGTCAGGTTGTGATGGAGTTGGTGCTAGGCTTGGTTTAACCTGGGTCTCAGATGTTCTACCGTTTGTCAAACTTAGCTGGTGGCATCTCTCATGAAGTGATGGAATTCACGGAGTCTTCATTCCTCAGCTCACCATCAACTGGTCATCGCAGTCCAAACTCCATTTCTTCTCCTGATCCATCCTCAGAACCACACAGCATCTTGAGACGTTCCTTCTTCTCCTTCTGTATAAAAGTTGAAACAGTCTGAACAGGTTCTGATTCTGGTGATGAATGAGCACAGCTATCATACGGACTGTGTCATCATCCATGGTGGACGAACATTGATGATGTGGAAGACCAACGACCAAGGCTGAGGAGGTCTGTACACCAGGCTGCTGGACTCATACTGAGATCCAGATGATTTTCTCCCCCTTTTATATAGAAATATCGGTTTGTCCACTGGGTCTCCTGTCTACATATCTAGACATACTGCAGACATCCTAAATATATGAGATACATCCAGATACAAAGTTTTGGGCCATTTTTTAATCCTTTATATACGAGATGCATAGCTTACATCTTTATTTCGTGCTATAACACTGTGTAGACATTCCGTACACCTTTTGTTTCCTCTCTTTCCGTTTTCAGCTGCAGCGGATGTGAGTTGAGGGGATGGCCAGAGGATGCAGAGAGGATACAGCGGTCGTTAACAGATGATAAAGACAAAGAACGCTTGTTGCCATATATGTCCGCGATGTACATCGTACGTGGCAGAAAGTTCATCACTCACAAATTTTGTGCGTCAAAACTCTTGCACGGATGAAATCTCAGTGGACGGATGACTCGACAGATAGAGCATATGAAACATGTATGCAATGAGTACACAATGGATGCATAGCGTTTTCCAATGGATGGCAAGCTTTTTAAAATGTTTTACATCCTCTTTGCATCTGTAAGTGCAGTGGGACCGGGCCTTTACTTATTATCCATCTATCCTTAAACACATTAAACAATCATCATCCATTTACTCCATTTACTGTCAAATCATTCAATAAGCATTTCATTTAATTTCATACTTGATTTGTTTCCAGAATATGCTATTTTATAATATTCAGCAGTCAACTTCATATTTTCATATTTTCCATAATTCAAACCTCTCCATTTTATCATTTTTACAAGAATTTTTTCTCAGTGTTACTCAATGTAAGGTAAACATAAATTGATATTAATTACCAAGTAATTAGTTCATCATATTCACCAATTAATTAGTTCATAATACAAATATTTGAACAAAAAAGTACAATTGTTCTCAACTTACAACAGTTCATTTAGTGACCATTCAGAGTTACAATGACACTGAAAAAAGTGACTTATGACTTATGCTTAGCAACTGACTTATACCTATGATGGTTGCAATATCCTAGGGTCATGTGAACATCTTTTGCAATCTTCTGACAAGCAAAGTCAATGGGGAAGTCAGATTCACTTAACAACCATGTTACTAAATTAATAACGACAGTGATTTCCCTAAAAATTGTGTCAAGAAAGTTCTTAATATAGGGCAAAACTCACTGAACAACATAAATTTGAGGTTCAATTGTGGTAGTAAGTTGAGGACTACCTGCATTTTTATATCAGAGATTGACAATATGTGGCACTCTAAATATTGCTTTATTGCTAAATATTGCTAAATATTGCCATTTCTAACAACCCTAGGAAACATAACCAATAGTGACACATGCAGTTCAATTCATAGTACCTACAAATTTAGAAAGCAAAGTAGCTTAGAATTGCAGGGACCATTTTCAATAATTGAACTTTCATTATCTTTATTAGATAAAGACATATTAATTAGATGTTAGGAAGAAATATGAGTGATGGGAGAATGTTGTTCCTAAGCCTTTAAACTTTCACCTTTTGCTACCTTATTTTGACTATAAAACCTCCCACTCAGCATCAGAAAGTTTCCAATCTAATAAACTGTACAAAGGAAGTTTTTGGCCAATAGGTTTCATGTTCCATTCTTGAGTAGAACAACACTGGAGAAAAGATCTTTCCTCCTACGGTTTGTTTTCCTTCATAAAATTCCTTTTTTAGGAACTTTCCTTTCTCAAGGAAAAAGGCATAGATGTACCTTCATAAAAGGACACATTTGAGATCAATAATCGGCAAGACGGATTTAGGGGATAGAACAAACTAAAGTTAGGGAAGGGTTAAGGATACCTCTTTTTTTCCTTTCTCAAAACAGTTCTGTACTTAATGTTGCAATTATCGAAATCAAATAAAACTTCATTGGATACATTTGTGTGCTTTATCTACTTTTCCCATTCATTTAAAAAAAGATTTTGCCATCTTGCAAACTCAACTGTAATTTATTCTGCTCCATATATCAGCAATCAAATTACTGGCTGTGTTCTGATGCTAAAACGTTTATTGTTGGTATTGCTTGGTAATCTGTGCCAGCCTAAGTTTAATATTTTGTATGCCGTCATCTCAAAACATAATTCATGAGGACTAATATAATTTGGTTCCCCAAAATCAGAACAAAGCACAGATTCATTTTGAAATACTTTATTATAAACAAAGCTTCATGCAACTGTGCATTTTTAACTATAGGCATTCACTACCTTGTCTCAAAAGTGAAGTTCCAAATTACAGAAGCAAGCAACAATCAAAGACAAACTGAAATTAAACAGGTGATTTTGTGGTTTGGGCCCACAGAAGATACAAATTATGTAACATTTGTAATTTAAGACTCACTACATATTGCAAGGATATAATAAGAAGCCTAGTATAGCATTTAAGATGACTTGCTTAGTTTTTGTGTACAAAATACCTTCCCTATTCAAAAAGCAGCTGATAAAGCAAAAGAAAAATCATATCACATTAAATAAATAGGCCTGCTTTATTTTCTACAGCCAGACATTTTGAGGAAGCCAATTGATAGGGTAAGAATCAGCAATCAAATTACTGGCTGTGTTCTGATGCTAAAACGTTTATTGTTGGTATTGCTTGGTAATCTGTGCCAGCCTAAGTTTAATATTTTGTATGCCGTCATCTCAAAACATAATTCATGAGGACTAATATAATTTGGTTCCCCAAAATCAGAACAAAGCACAGATTCATTTTCCCATGTCTTTTCCCATGTTTTTTTCATAGTAGAATCTCTTAATATTTTACACATAGTCATTTTGTGTATCCACATGCAAAGCAGCAGAGTTAACCATATGCACAATGAAAAGCTATCCTTCTCCTTCCTCACTCAAATTTCTTATTGCTTCAATATTAACTTTATTTTCTCATAACATTGAATGATTGGACTTTAGACCTGTAATCTGCAGAGTCTTAAACTTCAAGAGGAAAGAAAATCATGGTGCATTAGCTACACACTGAAATAAATTTGTTCATTAAAAATATTCTACTGATAAATACCAAATAAATCACAATCAGAAAATAAGACACTGGAACATATGAGAAATGAAATGGAATTAAAGACTATAAAATTATATGGGAAGTTTTTATAGCCACTGGAATCAGTAGTGATGCTATGGAGGAAGTTACAAATCCTTGTTGGATTTATACATAACATTAGAAAGCATGATGCCTAAGTGGTTAGAGATGCTGAGCTTGTCAGATGGAAAGCTGATAGCCAGGTTCAAGATCCGGGTGATGGGCTGAGCTTGCATTACTTGCACCAGCTCCTGCAAACCTAGCAGTTTGAATGCATGTAAATGCAAGTAGATAAATTGGTACCACTTTGGTGGGAAGTAATAACATTCTGTCTACCTTGGTGTATACTCATGCTGGCAATATGACCATGGAAGCATCTTCAGAGAACACTGGCTCACTAATCTTTTTTAATCCACAATAATTTTTTACTTCTTATTTTGACTAAAATTATTCTTATTTTGTCAAAATTCAACTAATTTTTGGTTAAAACAAGATTATTATTAGTATTAAACTATGAACTTAAAACAAGATTATTATTAGTATTAAACTATGAACTTAGTTGTAGTTTAGTCAATAATTATAATTAAATTTTAATTAAATATGCTTTGTTAATTTAATCTATATAAATTTAATGGAAATTTTGTTGTGTCAGCTCATTCATTCATAGAATATCTTCTGTGACTGAGCTGAAATAATTTTGATTGTTTTTCCCAAAGTGCTCAGAAAGCATCAGCAAATTTGATGATTTATTCTTAAACTGTGTAATGGAAGCACACTGATGGAGGAGATGAATCTATGTAGGACATCCTGAGATTTAATGCATTAACAGACTTAATGCATAATTAATCATTAGCCAAGGTTCTGCTGAAAAAAAGTTGCAAGTGGGATTTCAATAATACTGTCCTCCTGCTGATTGTAAAGGTGAGAGAACTAGCAAAAGGTGCACTGAATCCCAAAAAGACTAAGTAACAGCCTAACTGTATTTGCATAGGCACCAGCCTTCAGGAGGAAGGGAGAAAGGCACATGGCTGTGGGTTTTAATAAAGCCTGCATAATAGAAAAGTTTAGATCAATTAACCTGATAAAGGCTTTCAAAAAACCCTGCTTAGAATTTTACTTTTCTTTAGTCCTGTGCCAAAGTCACATTAGCTAGGACTTCTGGGTTTATTTATTAGTGGCTTTTATTAGTGTTAAATGGAGTGGAAGATTTGTCCTTGCAACACTAAGCAAAGCAAGAATATATATAATTAATAGAGTATAAATACTGTATATATTTAAGTGTGCAGATGAATGAAAAATTCTTTTTTTCAAAGGAAATGTATAGGTTGGGTTGATATCAGCAGATTTTAAGATGGGGAGGTAAAAAGGGAGCAACAGAATAGTGGAAATTAAGGTTAGAGTTCAAAGAGAAAATTAGCTTGTTACTTCAAGCACAATAAGAGACATACATGACACTTGAGGTAAGATTTCATTCTGGTGACTTTGTTATTTTAATTCTTTCTCTGTATGGAATGCAGAAAGAGAGTATTTTTAGTTTAGCCTCTCTCTCTTTTTTCTTTCAGTTATTAAATACCTTGAACTGATTCTAAAAATGAACACAAAATTATCCTGAGATCTGGTAATTTGGAATCTGCCATACATACCACAGCCAGAGTCCATTCAAGGAAAAAAAACATGAAGACACTTATCTAACTGATATACAGTGTATTTAAATCCAAGATTTTATCAGGTCTGAATAAAAGGGGCTAAATGAGCAATTTCATTATACTTTTGCATGTGGCAAATATTCTGTGCTTTGATGTGCAATGAGACCCAATCATATACCCAAAAGATTTTTTTTTAAAGTTGCATAGGATATTCGGTTTTCTCCAATGTTAGGCCCCTCGTTTACCTCTTTCTGTTGGCAGGAATAGCTTTGTTAGCAATACAGATTGTAAAGCCATCATACAAAGATAATGTGAAAAAAATATAAACTGAATTCATAAAGATTCAAAAGTTCTCACCAGTATTAAAAATCCAAAGGTAGGATTGTGTTTTTCAACATTCTTGCTGAGGAATTCTGAATGTTGTAGTCCACACATCTCAAAAGTCACCAAGTTTGAGAAATACTGATCTAGGATTATCAAATCTGAAATTTAAAAGGTCATCATGACGTCTAATAAATTGCAGCAGAAAACAAGTTCTTGTATCTCTTCTGCCAATGATAGTTGGTCTGTGAACATCTAGAAAAATGGAATATTTTTTCTAGATGTTTGCAGCCTAAATGTCATTAGATGCAGACAAGAGACAAATTTCCTAAGAAAGCTATACCACGAGAATATTTCCCTAACACTGTACTGCATTTAGACAGTTCCTTAAATATAAGAGCTTCTTAGCCCCTGCCTGAGTATTATATGTCTTGATATCTAGCACTAAGCCAACTGTTGGCATAGTTATTTAGTCTTCTGTTATTCTACCAGAAGATGTATAAATTAGATGAAGGCTTGAATAAACAAGGCCAAAGTCCAGATATATTTTTTTCTGTTGCTTGGTTTGGGCCTGATATATGGCAATATCTTTTTCCCCCATTGGCATGCTTTCTATCAGAAAGCATGACAATATCTCTCCAGAGACCTGGGTAGATACTTACAGAGAATCTAAAAATATAATTATAACAGTATGTGATAGTAGTAATGTTGACATGTGGTTTTTTCAATTTCTTGTGCTTTCTGAATGTTTTAATACTTAGTAAAAACAATCCAATTTGCAAAAGTGTAAATTAAACCTCTCATTATTCTTTCATTTCACATATTTGTGAATTCACAGAATATCTATATTGCTACCTCATATGTAACATCTCTGTCACATTGTACAAGAGTGGTATGTTGCATGCTCATGCCATATATGATCATCTCACGTGGGTTTTGTCCTCAGCAACAGCTTCTGCCTGAGCGCAGTTATCATATTTCTCATCTCTGCATGGCTGCAGGTTATAGTGTGACCAAGAATTGGATTGTAATTCGAGCATCTAATTTTTACATCATTAATCAGACTAGGGGAAAAAAGAGCAGAGATAAATTATTTTTAATTTTGAATTCCTGTTCTACATTTTTCATACTTTGCTTTTAATTGTTTCCTTTTATATAAAGAATGTAAGCATATCAAATCAGCTAGGTATAGGTCACAATAATCTAATGGAATAGGCTGCTATTTCCTTCCAGCTTTTTAATCAAATTTTATTTTTAATGTTAGCTAGATCTTTCTCACAGGTTAAATCAACTTGAGAGAACAGCCTCACAAGATAATTGCATTTATCTTTGTGTCACATAAAAGTTTACAAATCAAGCCAAAAAAGACTCCTGGGAGGCATAACACAGGCCCACAGTTAAAAGGATCATGTAAAACATTTCAACAGTTATAAAAATTCAATTGCTCAGTTTAGTCAGGTAGCTTGAGGATTTTCTTTTCCCTAAATGATCCAGGGCTCTAGCTCATTGAGCTCTTTACATGATACATCCTGCATCCCTTGGAAGTTCCTTTGATTTATGGTTGAACAGAGTACATTTTTATGGTGTATTTCAAGCAAAATGCCAAGCATCAGGACACAACTGATAAATTACAAGGAAAAGCTTCCCAACTAAAGCAAAGTTTAAGAAAAGCATCCCTAGCTCTGAATTCTGAGACCCCTCGTCTATCTCAGTTTATAAAGTCAAGTTACCCTTGAGTTCAGTTTGTCTTCTAATGACGAGATGGAAATGTCCAAAATTCTGACTATCCCTCATACATAGCAGTTATACTACCTATGCCAGTGCTATGACAATTCCCCAGACTTATGATCCTACCTTTTGGGGGCACAGAATCAGAGGTATCTCAAGAGTTCATAGCAACCTTGAAATTAACCCAGTGTATATGATCTGTAGTTGGTGGATATTATCATCAGTCCTGAACAGATTACTCCATGTTAAGCTTGGGATCTTCAATGGCTCCATTAGATGTCCACCCAAAACAAGTGGGTTAATCTGACTTGGTTTCAGAGTGACCTTGGAATTCTGTTTGAAATATTGAGATATGGTTCAACTGAGGCATTAATTATTGCCTGGAATGACAAGCCGATTGGAGTGCAACTCTGTGGACCTACATCCACACAACTTCAATCTATTTGTGTATTCCAGTGGATCTTCCAGATGATGAAGTGGCAGAAGTGATGACTAGAGCACTATTGGAGAAGACAAATAATGAATTTGACCAAGCCCAGATAACAGCCTTTGTTAAGGATTATACTGTGGTGGTAAGAGTAGCAACATGCAATTATTTCTCTTATTACATCCATTGATTGCTGGCTGGCAGCCTTTTGGGCAAGGAGGATCTGGTAACATGCTCTTTCCAGTTACCTGAGATAAGTTGAATCTGTTATTCTTGCAAACAAGGTCTTTTATTATTAGTTCCATGGCCCACCTGCTCAGTTAAGGGAGGGAGTTGATATATTGTTAGATCCATGCAAGGGAAAAACATACTCAAGAGAGGAGATGGTACTATCGTGTTTCTCCAACAATACGCCCCTCCCAATAGGAAGACCCAGCATGTTTTCTAGGCATAAAATAAAATTAAGCCCCTCCCCCAAATTTAGGCCTATTTTAAAACATGCGAAATTGGAGGGGAAGGCAGGGGGGAACTTGCCATTAGGAGTGCCCCACAGTCTTGCCATCAGACGCTCCTAACAGCCGATCATGGCGAAGTGCGGAGGGTTCCCTGCCCCCACCAAGTGCCTTTGCTGCAGACCTGGGTCAGCGGACGGGCGGTGGGGATGTCCACCAGCAGAGTTTCAGCCACTTCTCAGGCCTTCATAGCTTCCACGTGTTCTGTATAACTTGGAAGGTTCCAAGTCGTTAATTCTGATTGGCCAAAAAGGCCAGTAGTGGATTGGTTCATTAGGAACCAATCCAAGAAGCTGCTCAAAGGCAGCAA
>BHFT01003532.1:0-51712 GCA_004320025.1 Laticauda laticaudata
ATGACATTCTTTTAACTTTGCCACCTTTGAGCGGCTCCTTGGATTGGTTCCTAATGAACCAATCCTTTACTGGCCTTCCTGGTCAATCAGAAGAGACTACTTGGAACCTTCCAAGTTATACAGAACAAAATGCATACGTGTATTGTTCAGAAAGGGAATTGCAGAAATGCCTTGATTAGGAGAATTTACAAGAAATGCAAAAATCCTGTTGGTGCTGATCTACTACCAATGAACAATCTCTACAAAGAGAGGGAGGGAGAGATGGGATCCAAACTATATAGAACACAAGGTAATTATACAATTGTATTATTTGTATTTGTTTTTATTTTCTTGTGAAATATTGATTTTATTTATTGGCAAACAAAGTAAGATATAATTCGGTGCTGACATAAACCAATTTTCTAAATCTAACATTAGATTTTAATGAGATATACATTGTAGAGGAAAAAGAAACCATCTAACACAAATCCTGACTAAAACATATAGCTTTTTCTCCAGAAATAGAAGCCTTTTTAAAAAAGCCTCCTCCCCCTACTCTCCTTTATCTGGGTTTTCTTTTTTCTTGGAAATTTCAAGAAATCTCTATTTTCTCAACTCTAACCGAAGGTTTCTCCTTCAAAGCCCTCCTTCTGTTCTGCTCTAGTTTTAAGAGAGAACTACATTTTATATCACAAGGAGACAGAGAATATGAGGGTCTTTCTACAGAAACCATCTCTCCTTGATATTTATGGGGAATTACTGACTTTCTTTTCATATCTAAGCCTGTTGACAACAGAAGCTCTTGAAACATATACAACATTTTTTAAAAAAATGAGCTTGGAATATTCAAAGCAGCCATTTCAATGTTAGAATGCCAAGGTCAGCATATTTTGCACATCTCCAGCCCTTGGTAATAGCATCCATTATTAATATATGATACTTCATTGGGGTCATTTAAAGATGAAAAAATAAGCTTAGTCTTAAAGTGCACCTGTGCCAGCAGAAGTAAAAAGCAAACTATTTCTCTCTTCCTGGAAATTAAGTATCTAAGATGATGAAATTAATGCAAAGTTTATCTTGAGAAATGAAAGCAGGACGTTCAGCAGATATTTAAGGTATGTAATATCCATTTCATTAGGGTTAGGGTTAGTTTGCTAATTTGCTTGCTTGTTTGTGAATTATCAATACTGGTCTATGAAGCTGCCTGAATATGTGTGAATTGGGCAGCTATATAAATTTGTTCAGTGGTGGGATTCAAATTTTTTTACACTTGGTTCTGTGGGTATGGCTTGATGGGCATGGCTTGGTGGACGTGGCAGGGGAAGGATACTGTAAAATCTCCATTCCCTCCCCACCCCGCTAACCTGCTTTCCAGTTCCATTGTCCTGTGCAGGGCAACAAAAGAAGACCCAATTGATCAGCTGGGACTCAGGAGGCAGAGAATAGATGGGGGTGGGGCCAATCAGAGGTGATATTTGCCAGTTCTTTGAACTACTCAAAATTCCGTTACCTGGTCAGAACCTGCTGAATACCACCTCTTAAACTAACAAATAAACACTCAACAATGGAATCAAATGTATATAATTTTCTAAGCTTTGTATATTATATAATAATTAAAAAAGAAGTTGATTTGCAGTAATCAATACATGGCAGACTGATCTGCAAATGTCCCATGGAACTGACATGATTTTACTTCTGCAAATTATAATTAGGACAGCAACATAAATGAGGGTGTATTACTCAGACATAACAGCAACATAAATGAGGGTGTAATACTCAGACATAAATGAGTCTGAGTATTTAAAGAAGGATGAGGCCTTGGTGTTAAGTAGTGGGAGGCACAAGATGTAGCCCTTTCTTGGGATTTGTATTATGGCCTGCATTTTGACCCATGAAAGGTTCATCTGTTAAAGCTACTTCCTGGTGCGTGACATCTGCATGTAGATTCCTGCAGAGACCTTAAAAAATTAAAACCTCATATCTGGTTCCATCATGTCAGGATCTGAGATTTATTGAGCTAATAATATCCCAGATTTCTCATAAAGGTAACAGAAGAAAAGCCACTTGCCTGGTTCATGATTTAGCCAAGTAATAAAATTATTTTTGAAATTTATTTGGGGGAGGGAACAGATTTTGTATGCATTCAGTAGCTGGTTTCCAAATTTAATTCCTTTCATTATAGTTCCCTAAACATTAAGGATTTTGTCAATCTGATTGTCATCTATTTAACCTTCAGGGAGTGTTACTGTGGGAAAAACCTTCACATGCCTGTCTTGAAAGATTTTTGTGATTTTTGTGTGTACAGTATCTCCTGACATTGCTCATTTTTAGGTTTTAAGAAATTTTTAAAAATGGGATCAACTCAGTCTTGTTTCTCACCTCAGGGCAAATAAGCCTTTCTTCATTTCTGAAATCAGGAGGAAATAAAATGGTACAGGTTGCATCAAAGTTACTATTCAAAGAAATCTATCCTTTGTTAAGGCTATGGACTTTCTTAAAGTCTGGAAGTTCATTAGGCTTTTAAATTTAGAAACCTCCCACAAGAAGAGCTGTCTAAGAGCATCATTCAGATGAGCAAAAAAAAAAAAAAAAATCCCAGAACCCTAGAAAAAGAAAATAGACTACCTATACATCATCTTCCAACAAAATGGATATTATCAAAAAGTGCCTGACTACTAGACCCATTACAGCACCAACAGCACCAACAGCATAAGCTACAAAAATCACAATACTCCCATACATCAGAAACCTATCACAAATAACCAACACAATATTACAACCACATAGCATCACCATAATACACAAACCAAATAAACCTTCCAAAACATTGTAATTAAAACCAAAAGATTGAGGAGCCCAAGAAGAAAGAGGTGGGAGTCATCGATAACAGTGTAAAGACAGTAACAGTTACTAGGTAGGATAGACAATCAGCAGTCAATCAGCCAATCAGCAGTCAAAAGACACAACGAAAACTCCTTCATGTCACAGCACATGGACAGACTCAATCATAATTTCAACTAGGAAATTGTCAGCATCCCAGACAAGCTAAATTCAAAAATGGGAGGAAATTTCTGAAAGAGGGAAGCCATCAACAGGCACATAGAGATTAACAACATTTATACACCATTGAAAAGAGGCAGTAAAAAAAAAGCTAAAAAGGGAATGAAAAGATCAGAACACCCTTTTGCCAGCAGTCAATATTCTGATAAACAGGGATTAACACCAGAAAACAATCAAGCAGTAAACAATACCCTGATAAAGAAACTACCAAGGAGAAAACAACACCTCTACCAAAAAGGTAAGCTACTATATATAACAGATAGAAAACCCCACTTCTTCCTAGCACTGAAAATGTTACCTAGTTGGGTAACCAAACATTTGCAATTTAAATAAAAAATTGCTCTTGTCTGTCAGAAATATCATTCTTACCATACAATCCAGATTTTGAAAATCTTTCTAAGAAGTAAAAAAAGTAACATCCACAGTGCATGTTATTGAAAAAAAATCCAATGTGGAATTAGTTGACAGACTTAGGCTAACTGGGAGGATGAGCTAATGGTTAAATATGTTTGGAGAGAATTGAGTTAGGGAAGTTGACTTAGAATGTTCTATTTTAAAGCAATTATCAAATTTATCTGATAAATATTGGAATAAATTTGAGAATTTTTGCATGCAACTAAATTTTATTGAGTAATGGTCCATTAAGGATTTGCATATCCTCATTCAGTGCCCCTCACTAATCAGCTTTTTTTTTCACCTGCCAATAAAGATATATCTTGTTTTAGAGCAGGTCTTTTAAATATTTTTAAAATAAAAATTTATGGTAAAATTCTGCTGCTTGATTTAAAATACTGTTTAGTTTTGGTCATTAACCTTTGGAGAGATGTTATTTGAGTTGTTTGTTCTGCACTGTGCTATTTTTATTTTTTTCTAAAAATGCAGACTGCAATTGATACTACTACTAATATCATATTTACCATTACAATTGATTTACCAGTGACTGAAATATCTAAAAGTCCTTCAATTATTTAATGTTTCAATCAGCCTTTAACAAAACCACAACTTTTAAAAAAATCATATCTATTAATGAAATAACTTTTTATTAGCATTACGTGCAATTTTAAAAGCCTGGTCCACGTATAAAAATAATGGGCAAAAGAGTGGAAACTATCCTCTTTGCATGGGCTCATCTTTCCACATGAACTTTGACATTCAACAGAAATCTAGAAAAGGCAGTAACCTTGGTTTGATGGGATTTGGACTCTCACAGGCCATGTGGTGAAGGAGTAAAGGAATTTGTGGAAAGGGAGACCCCTTGTGGCAACACTGAAGGATGAATTTACTGCCAAAGTACCATGGGTCACAAATATTTAAGATTAATTCAAGAGACAGACACATTCTCACTAGTAGAAACCCAACATTTTCTGTAATGCTTTACTTTAAAACTGCTGCATGTCCTAGTCTACAAAATGTGGTATAATAACAACATGGGTCAAAAATTAACCATAAACTACTCATTTTCTTCAATCTGACATCATGTAGATCAAAAGTCTTCAAACTTGGCAAGTTTAAGACTTGTAGATTTCAACTCCCAGAATTCCTGAGCTAACATGACTGGAGAAGGAATTCTGGGAGTTGAAGTCCATAAGTCTTAAAGCTGTCAAGTTTGAAGACCCCTGATGTGATAATAAAGATAAAGATTTCTCAGTCATGTCCAACACTGGGAGGGAGGCAGTCTCCATTTTTCATTCCAGCTCATCTCCATTTTTTTGCCAAGGGAGCCAGCGTTGTCTGAAGACATTTTTGTGGTCATGTAGTCAGCATAACTATATGCCGAGGTGCATGGAACACTGTTACCTTCCCACCAAAGTGGTACCTATTTGTCTACTTGCATTTGCATACTTTCAACCTGCTAGGTGGGCAGGAGCTGTGGCAAGGAATGGGAGCTCACCCTGTAGCGCAACTGATAAGCTCAGAGTCTTTAGCTGCTGAACCATCATGTCCTGTATGTTGAGACTACTTCTCAATCAGTATGCTGAATACAGATTTAGGGAGCTGTAGTTTGAACAGATTCAGAGGGTACCATGCTGGGGGAGGTTACAATAGATTATAGTCCCCAGGATGAGGCCATCTTGTGGGGTCTGATTGTAGAATTATTCTAGCAGTGTGGCTTTGTAGGTACCTGGGGAATAAGCTAGTTTATGATCACCTTGGACTAAAATGGGTGAAGAATTATGTACTCTGGGTCTTGATATTATACTGTAGGCCAGGGCTGTCAAACTCATGGCAAGCAGGCTGGATGCATCACGTGCTGGCCATGTCCACACCCAGTTTAGCAAAGGCGAAAAAAGTCCTGATACACCACCTGATGCCGTTGTGACAATGCTCTAGCCAATAAGAAATGACAAAGGAGCTGATGGGTTCATCCCAGTAAGTCTCTAAGGGCATTCAAGTAAATTGTTTAGTGCAGTCAATTTCAGCTGCTCAACTTTCCATGTTAGCTATTATAGTTATCAAAATACACTGACAGAGTATTCAACTAATTATCAAAATCTCATATTTAAATTTAAAGTCAGCCATAAACTTTACTGAACTACTCAATACTTTCATTGTAAACTATCCCACAAAATAAAAAAAAAAGATGAGGGACGGAGGGAGAATGATATTGGTTGACATAATTCTGTTTCTAAGATTTGGGGAGACATTTGTTATGGACAAATCAGCTTGGATCATATTTGCATCAGGAACTATAGGACTGATTTGGCAACTGTTTCTGCAGGAGTATGCAAAAGTGTCCCCCCATAGGGTAAAGGATTAGCAAAATATCATGATGAGGTGATGGCAGTGGACCCTGCCTCTGAAACAGTTGTAGTTTCCTACTTGGCCAGCCTGGATTCATTACTTTTTCTTGACTATTTATTTATCTGAGTGCAACTCCATCCAAAGAAAAGTTATAAAAAGAATACATTTGAAAATCAGATTATTCCTATAAGAAAATATTGGATAAATCTAAAGAAGCTAACATGGGCATATGCAGAGCTTTCTAAAATGCTGATGAGGACACAGAACATACCTAGTAGAAGAATGGACCAAAGAAGAATATAAAGTTTCTCCAGAAACTGTAGAAACTGGGTCAAGAAGGCTAAATCTTGGAATAACACAAAGTTTGCAAGAATTATAAAAAGCCACAAAAAGGGTAAAAAAAAGAAAGCTAAAGATGGTATTGGTGCTTTGTAAGGGGAAAAAAGGAATTGGAAATGAGTGATACTGAGAAGAGATAATGCCTTAATTTGTATTATGTGTCTGTCTTTTCTCAGAAGGAACCTCAAACTGGTCACTGTTATTCCACGAGGGAAGGAGATCTGCAGTTTAGGATAGACAAGGAGAGAGCAAGTGAGAATTTAGCTAATTTAAACAAATTTGGATCTTCAGGGCCAAATGAGTTGCAATCTACAAAACTGAAGGAACTGGTAGAGGTGATAATCACAAAACCACACTTGGAAAATGTTGAGAATTTCTTAAAAATTTGTTGGGAAACTGGAGAAAAGCAGATACCCTTAAATTCCCCTCTCCCCCATGAAAAGAAAGGGAAGGAGGAGAAAGAAAGAGGTGTCTGGAAATCATAATCTTATCAGCTTAACATCAGTATGAGGCAAGGTCTTGAAATAGTGTGAAATTGGCAAGTCACAGTTAACAGCAACCAGAATGGATTTGTCACAAACAAATCCTAAGATAAGACTAACCTTATCTCCTTCTTTGATACTTACTAGGTTAACATATCTGAGGAATGTCATTAATATGCCATTAAAATAGTGCACACGGGGGTCAACAAAACCTTTGACAAAATTCCTTATGGCTTCCTTCTCAGTAATATGAATTAAATAAATCAACTGTTAGATAGATTCACAATTGGTTCAGTAACTATACCCAAGACTGCTCTTAAGATTTCACTTTGAGTATGGTACCACAGGGCTCTATTCTTGAGAAAGTTGAGGGGACACTAGTACAGATGTAGATGACACAAAGTTGAGGGGAAAGAAAGAAACTTTAAAGGATTTAGGCATACTTGGGAAATGCTAAAAAAAAATGGAATTTAACAGGGATAAATGTACAGTTCTGCATCTGGTACAAAAAATAAAAGGAAAAAGATTATAGGATGTAGGCAACCTGGTTTAGCCATAATACACAGAGAAAGTCCCAGCAGTAAGCCCAGTTTGGAATACTATATACACTCTTGGACATCATAATTAAGAATATAAACTGGAGTGAAGAAACACTGAAAGAGGGCTACCAAGATGGTGAGATTCTGTAACAAGCTAATGTGAAACAGTTAAGGGCCCAGGTATGCTTATTCTACAGAAGAGCTTATTAAGGAAAACTATGATAGTCGTCTTCAAAAGATCTGAAGAACTGTTATATAGATTTATTTCCTATCAGAATCAGCAGATTAAAAGTCAGGAAACTAGATTCAATCTAGTCATTAGAAGGAACTTCCTTACTGAATGGCGTACCAGCCAGTAGAATATGCTATCCCACAAAATGGTGAATTTTCCTTTCCTGGAGATCTTCAAGCGGAAGATGGATGTTCACCTGTTAGAGACTTCCTTGTGAATCTTTTACTGAGTGTGGCATTGGACTGGTTGACCTCAAATAACTCTCCCAAGTCTGTGATTATAAGATGTTATGATTCTATAAGATGATAAAAGAGGAAATTTAGTCATAGAACAACAACCATCTTGAAAAGATTGAAAAGGTTCGTTTCTGTTTTGTGTAAAGTTCTGTTAACTGCAGGATTTTTAATACACAGTCAAGAGCCCTATGTTCAGAAACTGATTGTAGCTTGCCCAGTTTTAAGAGATCTCTGACACTGAAGGACTTTATGCTGAGATCTTTATTGCAAACCAGTAAATAAATTGGATTTTTAAGCCAGTGGAAATATAAATCAACTCACCAGGAATCTCTTTTATATTTGGAAGAATATAACATATTGTTGGCTTGGTGCTGTGATTGAGAAGCATATCTGTATTATTATTTTTTGTACACAAATAGTTTAGATTTTATATTTCTGTTGGCATGATGTTAATAGCTTATTTAATTTTTATTTTGTTCTGGGGAACTCTGAATGGGTGAGAGCATCATAATGGCCAAAATCAAAGAAATGCTGACACTGTTAAAAAAAGGTTGATTGATCTGTATTAGTCCTATCATATCTGGTCAGCAAAACTCCAAATCATGGCAAGAAATGATGCATACTGCCAGATGTTTGTACCCTAGATATGATATGCCTAGTACACTGGATAAGTACAAAAGTTTCCAAGCTAGAACCAAGCAAAAAGAAAAATGAAATCAAGCCTTTTCACTGAATTACTCCAGTGAAAGAAAAAGAAACCCAGATTTTCTCAATGACAGTCTTAATTCCTCTTCTTTTTAATTGTTCTGTCTTTTAATTGCTGGCAAAGACAGTCAGATTAAATTCTACAAAGGCTTCCATACAAAGTTTCTTTATTGGTTCACAAGGCATCCTCAAATATAATTCATGGTTATGTTGAGATTCATCTAATGTCCAATTCTTTGCACAGCTGACTTCATAGTGTAAAATTATAGTGATCTTCATTCCATAACGATGGAGCAAAGGGTGAGACACCAGCACGCTGCTGGGGTCCAAGCAAGAGTAAAGGAAACTCCCCAAACCCAACCAAGGGTCAATTCAGTGACCAATCAGGATTACAGATGTGACCACATGACACTAACTACATTTACCAGAGGCATTGCCTTAAGGGGACAGCTCCCGATTCCTATCTAACTATCCCAATTCCCAATTCCTAACTAACTATCCCATTCCCAATTAACTATATACTGTCTGGACAGCACAGTAGTAGCAGCACTTTTACTGAAGGCGTCCCATGGGAAGAGTTTCCTCTGAATGTTTCTAGAAGAATTTCACTGAAGCATGGGAAGAAAGACAGACTGGAGATCACCGGATATTATGCAGTAGAAAACAAAACACTGAAACATTTCTTGGTCACTTCATAGCTTAATGAAAAAATACACTACAAAATACATGAATATTTTACCAGTGAAAAATTCTCTAAGCTTCTGTTCTATGAAATAATTTCTGAAATAAATGTTCTTCCACCAAATCCAGGGAGAACTGATGAAGTTTAGAAGAATTGTTGCTCCTATAAATATTCCTGTCTACTTGGTAACCATTCTTATCCAGCAGTTTCTACACCTAACTTTATTCTGCCAAACCTACATCCGTATGGGAAATATAAATAAAATATCCTCATTTAATAGAGACCAGCATGCTGAGCACTTCATCTTTTGAATTCCTTTCTCCTTCTTTTGGAAAAATGGCTTTCTTAAGGTTGATCAACTTGATATGGTTTATTTGGGAAGCTAAGACTTATGTTGAGGCTCCTTTTCATCCCCCATGTCATGCTATTTGCTCTATACTTTGTGCTTTTGCCACTTAATGTACTATTTCTTTTTCTGGAAAAAACAATCAGAAAAAGTTAAGAACTCAATTAAAATTGACACCTTTTCATATTTGAATGAAAATTCATACTTATTGGCATGTCTGTCATTATGATCAGAGATCATAATTACTGAGTTCTTTCCATTTATTCCCAGTTCACTAAGTAGCTTCTGTACTAGAATAGATTAATTTAATCAAGATTAGTTGCCTCTTTGATGGATGAATAGAAATTTATTTCTTGATCCTTTATTGGCTGCATGGAATAGGATTTTTAGTTTTCTTACATTCATTGGAAAAATAAAAGTTTCTACTTGGAACCAAGAAGACTAGTGAGCAGCATAAGATTAGGGATCAAAGCATTAACTTCCCATTCTTTCTCATCCTTCTCAAGAAAATTGGAAGAGGCTGCTCTTGAATCTGGTTTTAGAGAAACCAAATGCTAACCAACAAAAATACCCCAAACAGATAAAGTAACAAAGCAATATTTTATAATTGTCATGCTGTAAAAATCCCAGTGAATTTTTGGCTTAATCACCAGCCAAAATTGATATTTTTCAACTAACCAAACCATGATGGAAATTCTTGTCAATGGTGGTTAATGGATTTGTATCACTGCTAACTCTTTTGCTTTCTATCTTTTTCCTGGCCCAGGAATAGGAAAAGACTCAATAAATGACAGCCAATTCTACTCCCCCCCCAATCACTTTGTTCTTTTTAAATCAGCAATTATTTCTAAATTGATATTACAGAATTGTCCAATTAACCTCATTCTTTGCTTTCTGTTTGTCATTGAATTGGCTTTTATAGTCTCATCTTGAAGTGTTTCTTTTCAGCTAAAACAAGAAATTAGAAGACTGTTTCAATATGGAAAACCCACAGCTGCATGTGGTAAATATAAGGTAGCTGTCAGTTATGATATAGAAAAACTCTTGGTACCTAACCTAGGGGTATGGGGGGAGGAGCATGGAGGAGAAGGAGCAAGATGCCCTTTTAGCCTTGGTAGGTCAGCACTGTTCTCTGAACAGGATCTTTAATTGCTTACTTTAGAACAAGATTTGGCTTATGGAACTCATAGGGAGGTCAAGTAATTAAATAATATAGCAGTTCAATTTGTTTTTAGATTGTTTAGTGATGCATGATGTCTTTTCCCTAAAAGGAGGAGAGTGTTTCTTCAACAAACTGGATGCTTTTTTATTACCAATGTTTCTTGGAAGATTTTTTCCATGACTGAAGTATTAGTGATGCATCTTTAGCCTTCTCCTTCAATTAGGAGCATGGGCAGGTTGAATTATATGCTACTTCCTTTGAATTAAATTGAAACTATATGTATATACACTCAGCCTCTGTGGTCTCCTATTCAATGAATTCCATTGTAAAGTCCCCAGTATAGCATAAGCCTCAGTAAACTTCATAAAAATATTGGCTCCCAAGTCCAGTTGTAATGAATGAGAGCTCTGTCTTTTGATTTTTTGCTTAAAAGTCAGGTATTGAGCTTGGAATGCCAACTTTCAACACAATTTGTTAAAAAGACTGGGACCAAGGAAATCTGCTCATGGCATGTTCATTAAAGATTTTTTTCTTCTTTTTTACAGCCAACAGGGGCATTGTAAGATTGATATATGCATGGTAAATAATTATGAGTCCTTAAATATGGTAGCATATTAAAATGTTTGATGCTAAGGAATGGAAAGGAATAAATAGCAAGGAAATAACAATACCTCCAGATCTGTTACTTAATAGCAGAACATAGCCTAGAAATGCTCTCTCCACTGCCTATTCAAAGAGTGGCAGCTGTGGTGTTTTGTGTCTACAAAACCTTAAAATATTCTGGAGCAATCTAGTTTTGATACTTCAGATTGTCCAGAAGTGCTATTTCCTTAGGACACATTGCAAAGGAGAACTGGAGAAGTATGGAAAGCCAAGTTATGCATAAAACTGTTTTGAATAAATATTCCAACCATAGTGCTATGGTAGTATTTGATCCCATGTAAAAGCGAATCAACTTTGGAAGTAACTTTCAGTTACTTGGCAGGGAACTTACAGTTCAAAAGAAGTGGCCACCACAGTAAGCTAATTATTTCCTTATAAATGTGCTATGTTGAACATGGATTTATGAATGTCAGAAAAACCCTGCTGGATCAAATAGAGGCACATTTAGTTCAGTGCCCTGATTCTCACAATGGTTAGTTGGGTGCTTTTAGGAAATAGGGCTTGAAGACAAGAGACTTGCTGTTGCCCTCCTACCATTTTGTACTCTTAATTGTAAGTATTATTTAGCTATTTGGAAAATAGTTGCTCACCTATCTTGGTATTATGCTTTTTACTCTAGAGGAGGCCCACTTGGTTCAGTCTACCAAATTTTTTAGCCTGCAATGTGGATGTATTGGTTTTCCAATAAGCCTTAACAATTTTGGGATCTGGAGGTTTTAAACTCGGACTTTTAATTTAGCATAAGATATTTTTTCATAGCTACTTTAGAGTTTATTATTGGTGTTTCTATACTGCAATTTTGGAACTGTTTTAGATATATCACTCACATTTTAAAAATTCTGCTTTAAACTAAATTATTTAGCTTAAATCTCCAGCAGAAGTTTTATGGGATGATTGCCTTTTCTAAGGTAATGAGATGAAATATGTATTTCCATGCATGGTATCCATAATTGATTGTCTTTTTCTAAAAAAAAAGAAGAGATGCAAGTGTAGATCCACAGTTCTATTGCAAGATCGATTATGTTTTACTTATTCATTTGCTTGCCTGTTTCTTTGTTTATGCCCAGCTTTGGAGTTGGCACTGCTACATAGCATACATTTGTTGATCTCAGGAAATTAAACAGGGCAGGATATGGTTAGTGTTTGGAAATATACTAAGGCTGTAACCTAAACTGGGAAATTAACAAACTCAGAATATCTGGAAATATCATTGCTAAACCATTTTGATGTTGCTGCTAAAAACTCTTACCTGAATGGTCACAATGTCACTAGGCATGAAACTCAACTTGAATGAAACTTTATTTCTTATTGTGCCCTTAATCCTTTTCCACCACAGTCAACCCCTCCCAAAATGAGCCATAATATTGACCTCAGCCAGCTGAAATGGTGATCTAAGTGCCCTGGAGGTGCAGTGAGGGTATTAGAGAGAAACAGTGCTCTCATTTGCAGAAAAAGAGGATCATGCTACACTCAGTTCATATGCAACCTGAATATCCCCCTAAGGCTGGCTTTTGAGAGTAAGAATTAAGGGCTACAATCAAAAACAAATGGTGAGAAACCCTTATTCCATGAACAGCATATATCTAAGGGTTATATAGATTTTCCCTGTCAGGGTTTTAAGTGGTAATATCCCTCACTGGAGTATTAAAAAAAAAATCTAAGCATAAAAAAAATCTACAATTGGAACAACATAGCTTCCAATCAAATAACTAACACTAGAAATTAAAAGAAGGTAGCTTGGTATTGTTTGGTTTAAACCATAATGTACTGGATCTTGTACACAGTGTCAAGTGGGCATGCTCCAGCTTGCTCTTCACCAGTGCAATGAAGGCAAAATGCTCCATTAAGCAAAAGGATGCAGCTGAAAGAAGAATTTTAGTACATGGGCTATGCAAGCACATAAGCAGCTCTTGTAAAATTAAGTAGAACAGCTGCTGTACCCTTGATTGAGAAGTGTACCTTAGAAGGATGATTGAAACAATGTGCCCCTTGAAGTGGTAATAACTTCACAACAACTTAGTGCTCCAAATGGATTACAATGCTATGTTGTAATTTGTAGTTCTCTGCCATTCCAGAACACAGACTTCAGCTTTCAGCTCCAGTTTTAGTTTCATTGCCCTCCTGTCTTCTTGCCCTTACATATTTTACCTATCAACATTTTTAATATTTCGTAAAATCTTCAGTCACTAAAATGATACATTTGAATTTCTCTATTTAGAGAAAACTCACATAGGATGCCTGGCTTATGCAAGTTGGAAGTGGACAAAATAACAGCATTTTCCAAGGAAGTCTTTAATATCTTTTATTATGAGTCCAGACATTATGATTATTTAACTTAAATGCCCTGCAGTATATAAGATGGGAAGATTACTGGATTCTTTATCATATGGACAAAGAATGCAAAGGTTTGTGTGTGTTTGTGTGGTATTTTCTTTAATCAGTATAGAGTGTGATGATCATGCATTACTAGAACTGGAGAAAAGAGTTAACTGGATCCTTCCTTATTTGGAAGAGAAGTAGAAAGTTAAGGAAATTTACAGATAAGGGTGTATCTGCTTCACCCATCACCAATAGGAATTGTAGGAATTATTCCCTATTCCTGGAGTACAGGAGTGGATGATGGTAACCTCCTCCCATGCCCAGCCCATTGCAAAAGTACCTTATACCTTTATTTTCCAGATTCAGTTCAAAATTCTTGTTTCCCGAAGTAATTTGTTTTAAGCCCTTTGGAGTGTATGTTCTCTGACACTTAGTTTTGTTGTAGTTGTAGTTGCAAACCTAACTCTTGCTGACTGCAATCCATGGAAGGTTGCTTCTACTCCAGCCGCTGATCCCTCCCTTTTGTCCTGGACTGTGTGATCTTTTCTGGTTGGTAGTACTGTTTTGTATTTTGAGATAATTTCTTTTTTAAGAGTCATTTGATAATGAGATGGGTGGCATATACATTTAGTAAAGTAAACAAAGAAATAATCTTGGTATTGATCCGAATATGGTTGTTAAGTTATAAGCTATTCTCAATCCTAAAAGCTCATGCTCTATTCAGGCCATATGTCTCCCAGTAAGCACCCTTTCCATTTTTCTCCTGGCTGGATGAGCATGTTGCCTTGCTTTCCCACTTTCTGCTCAGAAGTCTGCAAAGCTTCCCTTCCCTTGATTTTCAAACACTTCTTTTAAAATTGCAAATAGGAACACTGACACTTTGTTGATATGAAGCTGAAAATTATGTCAGGTCTCTCCGTTTCACAAAGTTTTCCATTTCCAATTCCTTTCAATTAGTGCAGGCAATGAAAGGACAATCTGTTCGCTGTTCTTTTTGCATCAGCCCAATGATGGTACCATATGTTAAGAAAGAAAAGAAAGAAAAAAGCAAGGCTCTCTGTTAATGACAAAGGAGAAAGATTAAGCAGAGAATGTGATGGTATTCATATGTGCCTGGAGAACAAAGCAAAGTCACCGCTCTTGTGAGGGGAATCAAAGGAAAAGGACAGGTAGCTGTGAGACTAGTCTATCCATTAGCCAGCCAATGAAAGTTTACTTCCTGCAAGATGGGACAGGCAAGAAGCAAGGGAACTGACAATCAGGTTTGTGGTATATACAAACTCCAGGGAATGAACACAAGTCTGGCTCTTGTCACCAATCTGCTGAAATCCAGACTGGAATTTCTTGAGTTCAAGAAGAATTCAGAATAGAATTCATTTTTATTTGGCCAAGTGTGATCGGAGCAGCACAAGAAATTTGTTGGTGCAAATGGCTCTCAGTATACATAAAATAAAAAAAATACATTAGTCACAAGTCAGAAATCATTAAGTGCTAATACTTAATGGATAGTCATAGGGTTACAATAGCAATTAATGCATACTAGGAAACAATCAATAAAATCGTAATTGTGTATTGTGAGCAGAGTTTGTATCAATATGGTTTAAGCCCCTTTCACACAAGGCACCAAGGATGGAAAGAGGATTGTAAAATGGAGAGAAACCACTTTGCCATCCGTTGGTTAACGCGATGCATCCATGCTGCACTCCACGATCCGTTTTTGTTCCTCCTATCCGGGCCAGCATCCGGTCGAGCTGACATTCATTCTCTCCGCTCAAAAAGTTTTAGCTGCTCAAAACTTTTGAGCGGAAATGTATCCAACGACGGTCCGTTTCTGTATTCCGGGCAACGCTATACGGGGACACATCCGTTCTTACATCTGTCGTCATCCATTACACGTTCCGCTATATCCACTAGGCATCCACCTGCGCATCCGGCGCAACTCAATCCGCTCCAGCGGAAAACTGACACAGCGGAGGAAGCGGAACGGACAACAAAGCGTTAGTAGCATGGGACGGAGAAAAGGATGGAAAAGCGGATGCAGCTCGCATACAAAGCATATAAAATTTGGAAAAAAAAACATTCGCAAGAGGGGACGTATCTTGGATTATTTAAGAGCGTCTGTGCAGGAATGCCTAGAGGATGCAAAAGCGACCACTGGAGTAGAAAACCTATTATTTCCTATAAAAAGGGGAGAACTCACCTGGATCTCACTTTCAGTCCAAGCAGCCCGTGTGTGCAGAAAACCTCTTCAGCCTTCATCTGGCTTCTGCTGCCTATATATATATGTATCCTACTATCTGCCATCTCTAATATGTTATCATTCACAACACTCCTTTGGTAGCCACCATCGTTCACGTAGTATATATTGTCAGTGCAAAGCCAATTACAGGCTCTTTCACCTGTTTCTACGTGAAGAAAAGAGGCGTCCAAGAAGAAGTGTCTGGCGTCCGAAGATGGATCGCCAGAAGGCCAGGTACGGACTGCTCTACAACAAGCTGATGGTTGGAGCTGAGGAACGAAGACCAACTCCTGCATCCAGAACTTCATGAGGATTGCCGCCAGCCATGTTAGAAGTTGGAGTGGCTGAGACCCAGGGTTGACCAAGCCAGAGCACTAACTTCCGGCCCAGCCTGGACCCTGGCCTAAGGTGGCAGCTGACTCTTGCGCCACCTGGCCTCCGGACACGTACAGGAGCATGCGGAAGTACGCCTGGTGGGTTTGCCAACACAACCACTCCATCACGCCATTGTGGTCAGAGAAGTGGTGCAGCCCATCATCGAAGGAAATACATGGAGGAGCTCTCGCCAGTGCCCTCTCCACTGAAGAAGCTGGCAGAAAGTTTGCAGCCGAGCAGTGGTTATCAGAAGTGGGAAACTTCCCCCAACACTGTTGGAGCCATAGATGCAAAGCACGCTGGCCTGCAAGCTTCCTATGCCAACTCAGGGCCACTTATTTCAAGTAAAGGGCTTTCTTCAGCATCATTCCTCTTCGCCATGGTTCATGCTGGACTACAAGTTTCCATGTACATCGATGCTTCAGGCAAAACAGCGTCAGCTTCAGATGCCCAGGTATACAACCTCCAGTCACCTTAAAGGAGGGGCATGGAACACAACCTCATCAATGGGCTTCCCAAGATCCTAGACCCCCTGCCCAACGGGCACACACAAGATGTGCCCTAACTTCATCGTGTGTGATGACGCCTTCTTCCCTGCAGAACCTACCTCATGAAGCCTAACCTCCAGATGCCTCACCCTGTGAAGAGAGGATTTTCAACTACAGGCTGTCCAGGGCAGACGGGTGGTGGAGAACGCCTTTTGGCATCCTGGCCAACAGGTTCCAGGTACTTCTTCACCACCATGCACATTTGCCACAGACCGTGAGGAGGATCATGGGAAGCTGCTGGCATTCCTGCGCAATTCTCATGCTAGGCACTCGCTTACCCAGTCTTGCAAAACAGGGCTCGTGGACCACCAACAAGGCAATGGGACATGGACCCTGGTGACATGGAGCACGGCAAGGGCAAAAAACCTGATCGAAACACTGCGAGGAATGTACCAGGCCCCAACAGAGCTTCTACGTGAAGGAAGAAGCAGTGCAAACCTCCTGAAACACGGTGCAACTCCCCAGCTGTGGGAGCAGTGGAGTGGCACAGACAGGATGGCTAGATGATTAATGCGAGCTTTCCTTCAGCCTTGTCTCATCAACTGATGGAGATTGGGGCCAGTATGGTTTGATGGGCCTAAAAAATGAACAGGCATTTAATAAAGAAGGTTGTGTTTTATGTTTGAAATGTGTGGATGATCAATGATTAAATTGTATATTTGATAATAAAAGGCCAAAGGACTATTGTGCAGCCTGGGAGGGTTGGACCAATATACATTCCCACTAATGCTTGCACTGGAGGTTTATCTATCCACAGCTATTCTACCCATCCCACAGTATCCTAACCGATGCCCACAAGCTCCTATTACCCATCCCCACAAAGGTATCCCTGCCCATCCCACAGCTAATTACCCATCCCACAGGTACCTAACCCCATCCCACAGCTATTACCCATTCACAAGGCTTATCCCTGGCCCATCCCACAGCTTATCCTTACCCATCCACAAAGCAGGCAAAAAGGCTTTAAACCATTTCTAAAATTTTCACCAAGACTTTATTTACTAAGAATGATAAATAGAAGCAAAGTTGTGTGAAGCAAAAGATAATACGTTTTATTAATAACAAGCTGTAAAAGCAAAATGACCCAAAAGTGTCCCAAGCAAAGCATTAAAGTCAACAGGTAGCCACCCAGTCTGCTGGCACTCCTTCTCAGTCCACTGCCTGAGGCGATGTTGGCCCATAGTCTCAGGGAGTGGAAGGGTCCAGGTGCTCTTGGAGTGGCTGCTGCTGGAGCTGCCTGGGTTCTCGAGGCGCCATTGGGTGCTGGCCCTTGAGAGGAAAAACAGGGGACGGTGTGTGAAGGAAAGCTCTCAGAGAGCTGCTCAGTCCTGGGTGATGTTGAGAGCCCCTTCCTTCCCAGGACATGGGAGTCAGCCTCAAATACCAGTGACAGATGCTTGCTTGAGGGAAGGAGTTTGCAGTGGGATGTCTGGTCTGCAGCCTGAGCGAACACTGAGGTGTGAGGGTGCATCTGTGCTAATGGAGTGTGGGTGGCCATTCTGTGGCATGGGTGGCATCTGTGGCATGGCTGCATCAGTGGCATAAGGTATGGCATCGGTCGGCATCTATTGGCATCGTCTGGTGGCACCAGTGGCGCTTCGAGTGTTACCTGTGCCTGGACTTAGGAAGGGCTGCCTGTGCTGCTCGGAACTCCTGGTAGACCACTAGGCCTTGGTGGTGAGGACCTGTGACAAAGGCCTTGGAAGGCCAGGGACATCACCTGGGGCTGGAGGAGCAGACCTGGACTGGGTGGGAGCAGGTTTCTACTGGGTCCTGGAGGCGTTGTGAAGGAAGAACCGGTGATCCTGTCTGATCACCTGCGGTACTGTGAGTTCAGAGCATGTCATGACGGGTCTGGTGACATAGTGAGGAAGGGGCTTTGCGGTTGGAGGATGGGACGTCGGAGCCTGACCAGCTGAAGAGGAATCTACGCTGCTTTTGATCATTGGCCTGTCCGTCTGAGATCTCCAGCGCAGGACAGTGTGGCTCTGTCCCTTCCCGGCGTCATCGGTCTCTCTGCCTGCTTGTTCGTGGAGGTGGGAGCTGGGGTTTATGTGGTTGCTCTCTGGTGGAAGTGCCCTTCTCCTTGCTCCCACTGCGTCGGCGCGGTCCTCCTATTAGTGCCCCATGGGTATTAACACTGTTGGGGGCGGGTCTCCTTTCGTGGCACTGCTTCACAGATACCTGCATGGACACAGGAGCATGACTTTGCCAATTAAGAGGACTAGGCTCTCTGCGGGACATGCGCCTGAAGAGAGAGGGTTGTCAGATGTGCGG
Organism: Laticauda laticaudata; assembly: GCA_004320025.1. Lineage (NCBI taxonomy): Eukaryota > Metazoa > Chordata > Lepidosauria > Squamata > Elapidae > Laticauda > Laticauda laticaudata. The sequence continues at coordinate 18,926 of BHFT01003532.1, forward strand.
CTGCTCCTCATGTGGCTGGATCTCCACCCTCCAAGCAAGCTGCCACATTGACCATCACGTAGGTCTCTCGCGTCTGTCAGTTTGAGCCGCTAGTCCCATGGCCCAGATCTTCTTTTGACGGTGCAGCTTCCCGTAAACATGTGTGCACTGGCTGTGAATTCCACCACGCCGATCGGAGCACCTCCGAAGTGTAGCCCAGGCTCTCCACCTTCTTCTCTCCAAGCAGCCTTTGCTTCCTTTTGTGTGTATCTATAGAGCCTGTTTCCCTTCCGCCAAAGGAGTACTCAGTTCTCCCTCAGCCATTATCCAGCACCTCCTTCCTCATGTTTTCCTCTTCGATGGAGAGATTGCCTCTCTCCCATTCTTGTTACACGCGTCATGCCTCTTCCTCCCTCTGGCAGGGCCTTCTGGGCCCTCATTCAGAGGGGCTTCGAGCGCGGTTGTAGGGGTGGCTCCTCCCACAACCACGCACCACCACCAGCAGCAAACGAACAATACAGTAGCAGGCTAAAAGCAGACCCACCCAGCAGCAGCTACACGAACAACCAGGTAGCCTAAGCAAAAGCAGGACCAGCACAGCACCAGCAGCTACCAGCACACACCAGCAGGACCAGGATCAGCAGCAGGCAGAGTAAGCCCACCAAGCAACTGCCAGCGAGGACCAGCAGGACCAAGAGCCACCAGCAGCACCAGCAGCACCAGGACGCAGCAGACCAGGAGCGAGCCCAGCAGAAGGTACCACCACCCAGCAGAAGCCCCACGCACCATGATCAGCGCCAGCACAGAAGCTCAAGCACCAGAAGAAGTCAGGCGTCCATTTCGGGTGCAACCCATCCCGCTAGCAGCAAGAAAGCCCCAGAGCAGATAGCAGAAATCCGATGCGGGCCAGGGGGTGCGGATGGTGGCCCTCGTCCCTTTTGCCAGGGCTTGGCGACCAGATGGCCACAGGCTTTCTCTTCTTAAACCATGTTGTTGGCTTGACTGGCTGGCTGGAGCTGTGTGTCCGGCCAGCAGGTCTTTCCTCCTGAAATGGTTGACCTTGCTGCGAGCTGGCTTCCCTTATATTATCCGTGGGGCTGACGCAATTTATGCATCCTCCCCGCATTGTGCAGTAGAATGCTCTGCATAAACGCTAGGCTTCCGCCTCTGCATCCGCTAGGGCTTCCCGCTCTGCATCCGCTAGGCTTCCGCTCTGCATCCGCTTCATCTGCTCTGCATCATGCTCATGCATCCACTCTTTCCGCCTGCACGTCCACTTCGCTGTGCTCCGCCTGGAAGCCCCGCGGATGTGCCATTCCGCTTCCAATCCGCTTTCCAGCCGCTTAGGCTTCCGTGGAAGCATCCACTTTTCCATCCTGGCTACTTCCTCCCCCTGTCCGTTCCTTTCCGGTTGCCCTGTCCACTCTGCTTAGCAAATTCGGGGCACTTTTTGTGAGAGCGGATAACAATGGATGAACATTGTTTCTCGTTCTGCTGTGTCCTTTTGACATCCTTTTTGCATCTGTTCAGGCCAATGTGACAGGCCTTACAGTCATACAGTTCAGAAGTGGGAGGCGATGGTATAAAAGAGTGGATAAGAAGGTTAATAGTAATCATAAATGAAAACTTTGTATAATAGTTTGGACAGTTTGTGGGAATATTTGTTTCAGCAGCAGTGATGTCGTTTAGGGAAAAACTGTGTCCTGGTTTTGTTTTCTGGTGTGCAGTGCTCCTATAGCATCGTTTTGCAGGAAAGGAGTTGAAAACAGTTTATGTCCAGGATTGAGGGGTCTGTAAATATTTCACAGCCCTTTTTTCAACTTGTGCAGTATACAGGTCCTCAACTGAAGGCAGGTGTGATAGTAATTGTTTTTTCTGCCAATCTTTAAGTTATCCTCGGAAGTCTGTGTCTGTTCGCTGTTGGTTACGCAGCACCAAACCAGACAGTTATAAGAGGCTGCAGATGATAGACTCAATTAATTCTTCTGTAGAACTGTATCAGCAGCTCCTTGGGCAGTTTGAGCTTTCTGAGTTGGCGCAGAAAGAATATACTTTGTTGTGCTTTTTTGATGATGTTTTTGATGTCCATTTTAGGTCATGTGATATAATAGAACCTAGAAATTTGAAGGTCTCTACTTTGATAGAGATACTGTTCTCTTTGATAAAGATACTGTTGATACTGTGTTGTCTAGTATTGTAAGAGGTGGTAGTATGGGAGGGCTTCTTCTAAAGTCTACCACCATTTCTACAGATTTGAGTGTGTTCAGATCCAGATTATTCCGGTTATACCATGAGACAAGTTGTACAATCTCCTGTCTGTATGGGGATTCGTCGTTATCTCGAATGAGACCAATCACTGTTGTGTCATCTGCAAATTTCAGTATTTTAACAGATGGATCATTTGAGATGCAGTCATTGGTATATATAGAGAAGAGAAGTGGAGAAAGCACACAGCCTTGGAGATGCTCTGTGCTAATGGCACAGGTATCAGATGTGATTCTGCCTAGCTTCACCTGCTGCTTCCTATCTGTTAGGAAGCTTATGATCCACGTGGTCCAATCAGGTACCACTAGCTGGTTTAATTTACTTAGAAGAGTGTCTGGAATGATGGCATTGAATGCAGAAGTAAAGTCTACAAAGAGGACCTTGCATTTGGAGATTCAAGGTGTTGTAGGATGTAGTGCAGAGCCATATTAACAGCATCATCTGTCTATCTATTTGTTTTGTATGCAAACTGCATGGGATCTAACAGCGGATCCATTATGGTTTTCAGGTGGGACAGCACAAGCCTTTCAAAGATTTTCATAATTACCAATGTTAGAGCAACTGGTCTGTAGTCATTCAGTTTTTTGATGGAGGGCTTCTTTGGCACTGGGATGATAATAGAGTATTTGAAGCAAGAAGGAACATAGCACATCTCTGGTAATTTATTGAAGATTTGGGTGAACATGGGGGCCAATTGTTCAGCACAGACTTTTAAGCAAGAAGGAGTTGTCTTGTTTGGCCCTGGTGCTTTTCCTGGCTTTTGTCTGTGAAATAGATCTTGTACTTCTTTTTTTGTGATCACCAGAGGTTGTGAACCCAATGGGTTGGGGTCAGTTGTAGAAGAAATATACTTGCTTTGAAATTTCCCTAAGAAGAAAAGACAAACGAGGCAAGCAAGAGAGATGATAATTATGTATAAAAGAAAAAAACACAAGACATCTAAGTGGCTCTTACAACAAAGTGAATTATTATTCTATCACATAATTTCATGTCTCTAAAACAACACATCTCATATGGGTTGCTTATAAAATGTTCAGTGTATGTGTAAAATTAACATGGGTTTCACTGTAAAATGCATTCCCTTTGGATCTATCAGCTGTCAAATATTCAAGCAGGCAAGAAGTGGGTGGATACCTTGAGTAAAAAGTATTTATGTTGACAAGCTGAAAGCATCAAATTAGTTACAGGCTTGCAGCCTTTTTTGGTGTTAGAAAACTTCAAAATAGGAGTCAGGGAGCAAACTTGACATTAGACAATAACACCCAACTGTTTCTCTGAGTTTTGAGCTGACCTTCCAGATTACACAGTATTATTGTGTGCTTCTTCCTAGGCTGTTTCAAATCCAAAAGACTAAAATAATCCAGTCTACCAATCTATATCCATCCAAACTGAACATTATATCTTCCTCAGCAAAAAAGGTGCATAAGAAGCATTCATTGTCTTGCTAACTTAGATCTGTGTTATTTGTGAATAATTTTCTTCCTTCTAGTTATTTTCTAAATTTTGTCTTATGACTTGTTTGGGGTACTTAGCATCTGGACCAGGTCTTAAATGGTAAAAAACCATATGTATGATCTGCAGGGATCTGAATTCCTGCTTCACATGTATTGATCTAAGATTTTATCAGTTGTTGTCATTCTCATCAATTACTCTGATCATTATGAAGTGTTAACTCTTACAAAACCAGAGGTTTCAGTGTGAGATTGTTTAAATGGGTGGTATGTGCAGTGTACGTTGAAGAGTAATTTCTCCTTAAAAAGAATAAGACTTTATGAGGAAATTACGTTTGACAGGGTTTTCAGTACTCCCAACAGAATATAATTCTCAGGATTTTGGGGGAAAATCCACAACACTGAATAATTTCACAGTGTATGTATTTATGTATATATTTCAAAATATGTAAATATGCATATATTGGTTTAAAGTAAGGCCATCAGTTTAATGGGACTTACTCAAGAAATTAATTTTGGATTGGCTTTGTGTTGAGAAGTCTGTTACACATAATTCCAAATGAATGTAAAATAATTCCCCATAAAACCTTTCAATCAGATGGTTTTTATAGGAGCAAATATCAGAGGGATGATTATGATTATTAATTTGCCCTAGCTATCCATTTATAGTTTTATTTTTAAAATAAAACTATTTTGGGAAGATTAGGGTATATATAGTTTTTATACTTTTTTCTCTATTGAAGCTATTAAAACCAGGCCTGGTCTTTGTTCCCTTCTGTCATGTTTCTGCTTTCTCATGTGATAGAACAATCAGAAAGAAATCACTGTATTGCTCTTCAGTTTGCTATTTTTCAGGTTAGCAAATCTTCTTAATCTCCAAAACAGTTTTTTTCCCCAGAGCAAATAGGATCATCTGAAGAAAATCTACTTTTACTTAAGACTAACATGATGAGTAAGACAATGGGCATGTTTCTTCTCTCTCTCTCCCTCTCTGTTGATGACAAAGTCAGTTTCTCTATATGGTACACAGAAGGTATTATTTTGTTCTTTGCTTTGGGCAACTAAATGTCTTGGGTGAGTCTGTAAACAGACATTTCACAATCTAACACGATGTGTAATTTGCATCATTGTTATAACTGACTTGGAGCTATAGTTTTTTTTAAATCTTTCAATAAAGGCAAAAGCCAATGAAGATTTCAAAAAAATATGATAAGTCATTCCGCAAAGTAATATGTTCCCCTTCTTTACCCAGACTAAAAATATCTGACAAAGTTCATTGCATTCTTTGCTATTGTCATACATTTCTCTGTTTCTTTGATGAGCAATTATGCAAAAATGACTCTGAGCCCAAGATGCAGGTGATTTAGCCAGTGAGTTGCATGTGGACCAGCTCTTATGCTTGGTCTCCCATCCAATTCAATTAGGCCCCTCCAAAGGTCAGTGTTTGGCTAATGAATCTTCTACACCTGAGGTATCACTTTTGCTAATGAGTGGTAATAAAAAGCAGTCAGTTGACAAACCTGCAACCCAAATTCTGGCATCATTTCATTGCAACTGCTTAATAAGGGCCCTGTTTGAGATCAGATTCCTGCTTGTTCAGCTAAAGCCTTCAGTTTGCAGGCTCAGGGCTGTATGATGGGAATATCAGGTGGTGTAATATGGAAATTTTTTTTTCAATATTGTGCAATTACTTAATTTGTTTAACTGAGTGAATCTGATCACTCTGCAAACTGTTTCAAAAAATAAACCATGACACCAAGCACTCTGCCCTCTCTCAACCAAAATACTTGGATTACTCAAAACAGTATCATTTTTCCTGGGATGGAGCTATTAACAGTTGCTTTGGGGATTTCAAAGAGCCCTAGATAATGTTACCAGCAGAGATTGCTTTGATATACATCTCTTGTTTGTCCCATACTATAGTGATGATGAATATGATAGCCACGTTCAAAATAAATACCAATGATTATAAGAACATGGATGATAGGATTGATGAAATCCTTTTTTCTCCTTCAAGTAACAAGACAAGCTAAATCCCATACTTGTTAAATAATTACCATATACCAGTCATTTGTTAAATAAATCCGCCATTTGTCCAGAATGGTATAAGATGGGTGTCAAACTCGATCGTGTCACGGGCCGGATTGTGATGTATCAAGACTTTTTTGCCTTTGGGGAGCCAGGGTGGGCGTGGCCTGTGTGTGTGATGTATCCGGTCTGTGGGCCGCCAGTTTGACAGGCCTGGAATAGGATCTTCTGCTTTTGCATGGGGTTGGACTAAAAGATCTCTAAAGTACCTTCCAACTCTGTTATTCTGCTAATGAGGTGTAATTCTGAACTCTTTGTGTTTGGGTTTGGAAACTTGCATTAGATGTTGGGAAAGAAATCCATAATTGTGATGAAGAGTATGTTATCATTTTGATTGCAACATTGTGGTCTGCTGTGGATGCCACTGTACACAATTTAGGAGGGTATGTTCCATTGATTTAATCACCCCAGAGCTGCAATCCTTAATTCTCATACAATATGGAATTATTCTATATTTCCTAAACAAAAAGGGCAAGAAAAGTCATTGCATATTGTCAGCATGAGTAAAGAGATCATCTACCATTGGTTTCAAAGAATAATTGGTTCTGTCTAAAGTACAGTAACATGGAAATAATGATACATCCACTTGATGATCCACATCCTCTTTTCTCCTATTTCTCTTCAAATTATAAAACAATATTTTTCCCCTTTACATTTTTTCTAACCCTCTATTGCCACATGAGCATGAATCATGCAAAAGCTATAATGGAAATTTTACAAACTAAAATCACAATATATTTTGTCCTGGAAGTGACTTTTTTTGAAGAGCATCCAGATTCCTTCCATTTTTTTGTTCAACATTTTTGGCTGCTGGAATGTTCCTTAGGTATTGCCAGCTTAAAGAAAAAGCTGTAGAAGGAATGACCATATTGCAACATATTTTCTCTGCAAAGGGTTGGACTGTGATCTTAGAGTTCAATAGAGTTTCAAGGGAGAATACAATCTCCCAGTTTACTATTCAATTTATCTTAATAATGGAGCTAAAATGGTGAAGTAAATTGGGTACAAAGTGCCATTCCCATGACCATGCTCAGCAGCTGTGCAGATTCATTAGAATATACATTGTTTTATTGTTCTGCTTCAAATTATTTCTTTGCTTTTAGTTAAGTTATAGAAAGTATCAGTTGAACACCTGGCCCCATTATATAAGTTGCCATGTTTATAAATGCTTTCAAATAATTCCTTCCATAACAACTTGTTCAGGTTTTAATACATTGAAAATAATATTTCCTCATGGTTTAACCATTCTAATATGTACTTTGGGTTTTAACTTCAAACAAATGTATAATTAATTTGATGTGATAATTTTTAAAAATTGAAAAAGATATTTAACAAAAGCATATAAAAATCTTCAAAAACTGGAAACACTCAATGTATCTTTACTCAGTGCTATTGTAAAAGGTAGGCTTAGGTATGACATCAAACTGGTAACACTTTTGTTTTATATTGCTGCTGGTACAGTTGATGTCATCCTTGTAAAAGAGTTAGAAGCAAAGGATGAAAATAAGTTTCCATAGAACTATTTCATGAAGTTGGATTCTATGCTAATTTACTTCTACTGAAATTTCTTTCTTTCTACTTCATTCTTCCATTTCATCTTGTATTTGATTGGCTGATTTGTACATTTGATTTATATGTTATTTTTCTGCCCAATCTGTACTGCATGTTTCAAAGCCATTTTATTTATAACTTGGTCTACTGATCAAAACTTTTATTTAATTAAACCTTGATTTAATTAGAGTTTGGCCTCCAACCTTATTATTTTTAAAGTCAATGAAAATCTGACCTTTTCCTCAGGCATTGGGTTAAAATGGATGAGGAGCCTCTTTTAAGATTTTACATACTAGTTGAATGTTTTCTTCTGCGACATAAATGTTTTTTGCAAATGAAAGGAAATATACTTGTCTCAGGATAATGTTTCAGGATCCAGTCTGACTCGGTCACTTGGACCAGAGGTTTATTTTTTACAAGCTTTTGGACTCGAACTGGAACCCTTCTCTCTCTCCAAAAAAGTTGTTTTTGTTACTTTGGTTGCTATTGTTTTAATACCATCCAGAGTTTTCTGGAGCTAGATAATCCTCTCAGCTTGAACAAACAAATACTAGGTTACCAGTGGCTGATATTAAGGGCAGGGGTGCATAACCTATTCTCCTGGAGCCAAAAATTTTTCCTTCTAAAATCCCTACTGAATTATAATTTTTAATATAATAGAAGTAAAAATTATGATTACAGAGTGACTGTGTTCACATGACTGTCTTACCCATAGTAAATTGAATTGACCTGATTTGGTTATTTTTGCTTTTTAGGGGGTAGAGGTTGTATTATATTTTGAACAATAAACTGACTACAAAGGCTGGATTTGCATAACAATATGTGACTGGAAAATTTGTGGTTTAGTATATAATGTGTCAAGAGGTAAACTTTATTATTTCTAATGTATTTAGCTTTATTTGACTTAACACTTTATGAAATTTAAAGTTAAAAGTTAAATCAATCTATACCAAAGAAATACCAAGTATGGCAATTAGCTTGAAAAGATAAAAAAAAAGATTATGAACTGAGCCTAAGCTACTGATGGATCAACAAATAAAAATAAAATTTGAGATATAAAGATATAACCAACGAATAAGAAAGATTCAAAATAGTTTATAGTTAAAAATCAACACAAACAATCAGGACATAAAAGGAATAAATATAACGATGCAGTGGGGATGTACATAAAATGCATTTTCAGCTGACCTTCATCAGTCACACTCAATGTGTTCACAAAACACCTCAACCTGCTGCCTGTTTGAAAAGTTGGCTTTTCAGTCCCTTTCTAAAGCAGAATTGGAGCAGCTTATAGGATCGGGGCGGGGGGGAGGGAAAGGACCATTGTTCCTTGCTGGAAACAAAGCAGCATATAAAATGTTTTTCGTTGTAAAGCCGAGATGAATTTGTTTTGAGATTTTAGATTTAGGGGAATAATTTAATGTTAATTGGTATCTCCTTGGTATTATGAATCTTAGTACCAGAGGAAGCTGTTTGTTGGCCAAAATGTAGTAACAGTTAACCATGAAAGAACAGTAATACGATAGTATGAGAACTGTGTCAGCTGGCAGTAATTATTCTTTTTATAAGAACAATAAATCTTATTTTGGGGAAAATCCTTCTTGGAATGATATGAAATAATTTTGTTTCTGTTTCAGAATGTATCTTCTGGATTGAGAGAAATGTGTTACATATTAGCATACTCCAAATACTCTGTTTCCATTGGTCCACAAATACTCGAATCTGATTGGTGTTTTACATGACGGTGATTGGTCGACAATGGCCACTTTATGATTGGCTCGCCTGAGCGGTGGGAGAATCAAGGAGCCGTCATTGGCTGCGAGCCACGAGCAGCCTCTATAAAACAGGCTGCCGCGGCTCCGCAGTCAGACGGAATCCAGCAGCTAATAAAAGAGCTGAAAGTCACGCTGGTCTCAAGTCTCATTCTTCGTGAATGCAACACTGGCGACAAAGGTGGGATTCTGAGATGAGGAAACCAGTTGAGCACGTGGCAACGAGAACCGAGCAGACAAAATGGCCGTTACCAACTCGCCACCCGCACGATTCAATTCAGTGACGGAGGACTGGGAATCGTACATCGACAGATTCCTCATATTCCTCGAGAGCAATGACTTACAAGGAATCTCCGACAACAGGAAGAGAGCCGTGTTCCTGTCACACTGTGGGTCCACAGTGTTCAAGATGGCCAAGGCATTGGCCAAACCGGAGGACATAAAGCAAACGGCCTGGCCAGATTTGGAAAAAATGCTGAAGGCTCATTACGCACCGACCATCTCCAGTCTTATTCGGAGACATGAGTTCTACAAACAGGACCAGAGAGAAGGTGAGAGTATCACAGATTTTGTAGCAGCTCTCAGGGAAATTGGAGGGGCATGCGAGTTCCTCAGCATGGATGAAGCCATGAGGGATCGCGTGGTCCTTGGACTAAGAGATCTCACCTTGCAGAACTGACTGCTAACCCAACCAAAAATTACAGTCACTGAGGCTATCGCTGAGGCCACTGCAGCTGAAGCCTCTAAAGGGTCAGCAGCCAAAATTCAACAAATGAATGCAACAACGCAAAAAACACCAGCAGATACAAGCCAACTTCCAGAGAAGAAGTCAGAGAACACCCACAAGACCATCACGCACCACGAGGATAGCAAGTCGCTGTCCGAGACCGACAATGAAGAGGAAGAAATCCACAGACTCCAGTCGGAACGAAATAGACGGGAGAGGAAAGGACGTAAGTTGGGGTTGCAGTGCGCCGGGTGCAGAGGAAACCACCCCCGTTCCGAGTGCCATTTCCTAGACACAATTTGCCGGCACTGTGAGAGATGGGGACACATAGCAAGGGTCTACTGAAACCGGAAAAGCTACAGCCCCCGACGTGGAGACAACACCCCACCCAGAATGAAAGAAAGACAGACATTGGGCCGTGGGAGTTGAGAAAGCAGAGGCAAATGGCTAAACAAAAGCTACCGAAAGGAAGAAACACACCAAACTATAACCATCGGGCATTCAAACGCAACCAATGCCCGGAAAGTACATGTGGAAGTCAGCATCTAAGGCCAACAATGCGAGATGGAGGTGGACTCCGGCTCATACCTATCTATGGTATAATGGAATACAATTAAGAGACTGATACCACACATATGCAAAATGGAATTAGAGAGCCAAACACTGATCCTGAAAGACTACCAAGGGAACAGGATTCCCACAGTCAGACTCGGACACTTCCAAGTCACATTCAAAAAACACACAGAAATTCTGCCTTTAACCATTGTAGATAATCGCCCAAGTTACTGGGACTCAAATGGTTTGACTCCTGGGAAATTGGAGTGACGGAATCAACAGCCGTCACCGAAACAGACTGGGAGGAGAGCCTAAATGAGCGATTTCCAACATGACGTTATTCGCAGTGGAAAACCTAGGCAAGTTACCAAAAGGGTCTCCCATTATCATTTAATTGCATCTGACCATAGCCCCCAATTAGGTTAAAGGCAAGGTGAGTCCCTTTCGCACTAACAGACCAAGATCGTTATAGGAATTTAAATAAACTCATAGCAGCTAGGCCGGGTATGTGCGCGAAACAAGTGTAGACGTCATGTCCAAGTGGGAAACTCACCACCTATTGTAACCCCTTAACCAGATGGGGTGCCGAACTTGACGAATGTGGCGTGGAGACTACACGCCAGCAACTAAACCACGCACTACAAAAAGCCGAGCATACACCTGTCCGGTTTAGTGCCAACATCTGTTACACTTGTTGGGGGGGAGGCCAAGGGCTTTTTTCACCACAAGCTCGACCTTTGCAACAAGCATACCAACAATTGCCAGTCACCCGATAACAAGCGCCAGGCAACAAAATGATGCGTAACTCATAAAGGGCATCAGATGCAAAAACTGCAATTTGGAGTCAGTGTGCGCGCCCAGGGAGTGTCCAAAGCCTGATGGAGTGTTTGTTACATAAGGGATAAAAGGGTGTGTCCCATACTTCGATGATGTGCTGGTGTCAGCCAGTGACAAGAAACAACTAGAAAGCCGCCATCAGAGTAGTTATTGGCAAAAGATTCCATAAAGGCGGGACCAGTGTTAAAAAAAGAGAAATGTCAGCTAGCACACGCGTCAAAAGTTGAAATTCCTCGAGGTGCTCTAATAGAATAAAGATGGCATCCACCCACACAGATCAAAAAATCAAAAGTGATAAAAGAAGCTCCCGAGGCAAAAAACAAAACGGATTTATACAAGCGTTTTGGGACTATCAATTTCTATAAGTTTTTCTGCCGACCAGAAGGCAACGACGGCAGAGACGACTACACAGTTTCTCATGGATAAGACACAGCCACCTGGACCTTTGGGACGACGAGAAGAAGGCCTCGTTCCACGAAAATAAAAAGATTTGCTGACATCCGAATCTGTGATTAATTGAAATACAGCGAAAAACACTGCCACTGACAGTCACACTGCGACGGCATCACCGATTCGGCGTCGCGAGTCTGTTTACTCAGCCACACACTACCAGCATGGGAGAGAACTGCTGATCGCATTCTACTCCCAAAAAACAGTGTCCAAAGCAGAAAGGGAACTACAGCCAGTTGAACAGAGAGGCGTTTAGCAGCAATATCTGTGGTCAAACGAGGTTCCAATGAATACACTCTAAAGTAGGACCGTTTACACTCATTATAGACCACAAGCCACTCTTGGGAAATACTCGCAGAAAACAGGGCACCCCAAACTACTCTCTCCACGAATGACAAGGTGGTCCTGAGTTCCTTGCCGCATACAATTACAAATTAATTCACTGGCGGCAAGGACATTTCACATGCTGACACGTCCTGAGCCGTACTCCCCTACCTGAACTGGGGGAAGTAACCTTGGCACCCAACCACACCATCCTTACAAATTGAAGACATTACCAAACCTAAGCCGCTATAATCACAGCGACATTGCAAATAACTGCAAGGCAGACAAAAAATGCGCGCGGGTTTTAAACTTGGGTAGGAAAAGGGTGCCGGGAAAACGAGACAGAGAGAGACTTTTAAACCATTCCAGAACAGATTAGACGAACTTTCCCAATGTTAAAAAGTTGTATTCTATGGGGAGGATCGGGGTAGTGCATTACCGGAATTTATTACAAGAACAAGTACTGGAATATTTTTATCACGAAGGACACCGCGGGTATCGTACGAATGAAATCCTGCCAGGAGTTATGTATGTGTGGCCAGGAGTTAATGTATGGTGGCCGGGTAATGGATTAAGGATATTGGGAGATGGTGCGAAACCTGCGACTAAATGCCCAAAGATCCACGACCTGCACACCCTGGCGGGCACCTGTACTCGACTGGGAAACACTGAGGTGGACCCTGTGGTCGAGAAATAGCACATAGATTCTCGCGTAGGGCCGACAAAGGACACACATTTGTTTAATTATAGTAGACACTTACTCAAATTGGCTGAGTAAGCGTCATGAACTCAACACAGAAGCAGTTATCTTATAGCACTGTAAGCAGGCTTTCGCCACACTAATGGGTTAGCCGGACTTATTTTACGTTCAGATAATGCGGCCTGCAGCATTGACATTTGAAAAGTTCCTTGCTGACACTGCATAAGGCATGCCTTGACAGCACCAGGTCCGGCCAGCCTACAAATGGGCGGCAGAAACGCAATGGTTTCGGTATACCCTAAAGAAACATATAGAAAAGATTAGACACCGGACGAGACATACCAAGTAGAAAATTCTACCAAAATGCTCACCATACAACATCATCACACCTAACTCCACTACCAAAAACTAAGCCCAAGCAGATTATTGATGGGCAAGAAAATTAAGATCATACTCCTGATAGAATTACACCCCACAGTACAGCCCAGAAAAACACCAGCAGGACTCGCTCTAGCAAAGCACCGCACATTGTGAACAGGGGATATCTAATCGATTGCCAAAAATCTTCACAGTGGCACCCACTGTTGGTACTGGCAAAAAATAAACCAAGCTAACAGATCCCCGGTCATACAGACTTAGAAACGGGGTTGGAGAAGCTGGAGGGACACATTAGATCAGAACTAAAATCAAGAACATTAGAAGAACCACTAACACACGACCAAGTACAAAGAACAACAACACACACACACACGCCAGAAACCACAGCAAACATTAAACAAAACAATAATAATCAAACCAGAGAGGAGGGGAAGACCCACTCAAACACAAATAATGAAGGGAGGGGATGCGACTCCTTCGTTAGCACTACAAGAAACAGATGCAAAACCCGAAAAACAAACACCAACAAATCTCAAATAAACCCAGAATAGAAAAAACATCGACTACTTACCTGAAGATGAACTTTAGGTGCAGAGGAACATCCGCGGTTGGGCGCAGAATATCAAGAAAGCCACTCTGGAAGGGAGCAGCCGGGCGACTCTTACCAGCCCGGATAGGGCCAGCTCGGGGATGCTGCCCATGGGCATGGCTGACTCCACCTTCCAGGAGGTTCCACAGAGAAGGACGGGAGAAACAGCGATCCCGTCTGAACCTGCCGAAGACAACAGCACGACTAAACTGCGCAGGTCAAGTAGACAACATAAAAGCCCTGCCTACTTCCGTGACTATGTAACGTAGGACCAAACCAAGAGGGGAGGGGTGTTGCATATTAGCATACTCCAAATACTCTGTTTCCATTGGTCCACAAATATTCAAATCTGATTGGTGTTTTACACGACGGTGATTGGTCGACAATGGCCGCTTTATGATTGGTCCGCCTGAGCAGTGGGAGAATCAAGGAGCTGTCATTGGCCACGAGCCACGAGCAGCCTCCATAAAACAGGCTGCCCCGGCTCCGCAGTCAGACGGAATCCAGCAGCTAATAAAAGAGCTGAAAGTCACGCTGGTCTCAAGTCTCATTCTTCGCGAACACAACAAAATGAATGATCATTTTGTTATAAATTATACTTAAATCTTGTTTTTAGAATTGGGTATAAACTTCAGCCTTTAGGCTGTTGAGAAATATTCTTCAAGAGTAAGGCAAATGTAATTCTAGGTGTAGGCTGAATAATTTCTAAATCAGACTGAGAAAAAGAAACTTCTCTGTTCACCTGCATACTCTCTTCAGCACCATTGTTCAGTTAACTGGGCTTTTGCATTACCTATTAACAGGACACACAATAATTCTCTATTTGCTTTCTAAGGATCACCACTACCTTATAAGCTGCACTATGGCTCCATCTCCTGGCCTCTAAAAACAAGGAAATATTTTCACATGTTCAGAGCAGGAACTGTAGAGGGAAGATCTGGATGAGGGAGGCATATTTAGGAAAAGCATTTTACCATTAAGAGTTCAATCTTAAAAAAGCAGGAAAAGGTGAAAATGTTTCTCTGAGAAAGGGATATTTCTTTTTGACACCACGAGGAAAAAAGGCCATTTTGCTGATAATCTTTGCACCAAAAGGCCTGGCATTTTGCTAGATTGGGGAAATTGTGATGGAGATAAAATGATCACTTGCTTGCTCTGGGTCTGTGCTATAGCTTGTTAGGAGTCCCAATGTGGAGAAAAATAGGAAACAAAAGTGATAGATATACATGTCAGTACCCTAAATGCAACTCATCAAGGCATCTGCAAATGGACATTAATACTGGAAAGCATTTTAGGAAACCAGACCCAGATAGCCACATTTAAAGGAACTCCACTGGGAGCTGGGGTTTTTATTCTTTCCAGTAGCTGGCTGGAGGGATTTTTTGGGATGTTTAATGTTAGATTTATTTGATGTTTGGGTTATTTGTTCTTTTTCTTTTTATACATGACTTTTTTGTTACTGTTGGATGCATGTTTTTCTGTTTTTCCTGTTTTGCATTTTATTCTTATTGATAAAATATAGTAAATATTTTATTAAAAAAACAAAGGAGCTCCAATGAACAATCAAATTGCAATTGTGGATTTTCTACAAATACAAGGGTTTGAGTTTGGATGACAATTTTGGCATTTGGAAGGCTATGGCATTCAAGCCTACTGATGAGGCAATTGATGGGAAGGTTGAGAAAAATTTTGGTTTAAGTTTCTTTACGTCTTATCATGAAATGGGCCTCCTATTGTGAATAGCAATAGCAATGGCACTTAGGCTTATATACTGCTTCACAGTGCTTTATAGCACTGGTTTACAGAATCAGCATATACCCTCAACAATCTGGGCCCTCATTTTACTGATCTCGGAAGGATGGAAATTTGAGTCAACCTTGCATCAGTCAGGCTAGAAAGAATCAAACTTCTGGCAATGTGAGCAGAGTTAGCCTGCAATACTGCATTCTAACCGCTGTGCCTGTCAATCACAAATAATGATAACTTCACAGGAAACTGTTTTTCTCATTCACTCCTGAAGTACATAGTCTTATCTGTATTGCCCAATGCATGCAGAAAATTAGCATGACAAACAAAAGGATGCTTATTTAGACTCCTCTGCATAAGAAAATTTTCAAATGAATATATTCATATAATCATTAGATGATAGCAAAGAGGCACAGAAGATTTGTGCAGTCCACATGAACAAGTGTAAAAATCAGATTTTAGCTGAGAACTGTTAGGTTTAAATCTAAATTAGAATTCTATTCTATTCAATGAAAATTTACTTGCATCTTTTCCTAATTTAGAAATAAGGTCACACAATTATGTAACAATATTATGTAGTATTTATACCTATGAATAGATTATGCATCATTGGACTAAATGATACATAGTCCTTCCATTCTGCTTTCCATTTTGTAGTCCTTTAACCACAACCTGAACAAATATTTTCCCTTTTAAGTGTTTATATGTGTATATAAATAGTATCAATATGAGACAGAGAACAAGACTTTATGAAGCTGATATCATGGACTTTGCTTCATAAAAGCTGGTGCTGAATAAAATGGTAACCTTAAAAGAAAAACAGGATTGTTGTTGTTGCTATGAATTTGCTTTTCCTCTGAGCTTTTCCTCTGAATTTATTACACAAAGCTCTGTTCCAGCTGCCCAGCAGGTGGTAATATTTGTCAAAATGTATTTCAAAACCATCCCATAGCTACCATGAGGCAGCAAGTCTTATTCAAACTTCCAAAAGCAATGCTGGCAAGTGTTTGTTCTCAAGTGTCATTTAATTAAAATGACACTCAAATTACTGGTCAAAGGATTAAAGAATGTTTATTCTGTCAATTAAAACAAAATCTAATTTTTATTAGGTTCATCCAGTATATTATGAGAAATAAACATTAACAGTGCTATTGCTTTGCATCTTTTCGACTGCCATACGTAACGGGAGGGGGGAAGAGGGGAGATAGGAATAAGTTGGGGAAGAGAGCTGGAGGTATTACATTCATCTGTTGTATAAATGGGGGGGGGGAGCATAAGCTAGAGTTAGGTTTCTATTTCTCGCTTAGCTTTCTTCTCTCTGCGCAACTGCAACCCCTTATCAAAATATGCCAAGGTCAACGGACAGAGGCCTCATCATCACCTGAAGATGCCCACATGATCATATCCACAACTTCTAATTGGAAGTGTCATTTGAACTATTGGGGGTGGGAACATTTCCATCACTTTCTATATGTGAATTGCGCGCCTAATTTCTCAGATTCAGAATTCTTTGGTTGCTACCACTTCACTTTCAGTAAAAGATATCTTTTCTCTAAACTAAAGAGTCTAAGTATTTCTTTCCTGGATTTTGAATGGAGCTCCGCCTGACAAACCTCCACTCACAATAAAATTCCCTTTGCCTCCAGGCTCGAAATTTTGGGCCTGGACAATTTAGAACTGCGCCACCTGCGGTCCGATCTAAGCATAGTACACAAAATTTCTGTTACAATGTCTTACCTGTCAGTGACTTCTTCAGCCTCAATCACAATAATACACAGGCAATACACAAACTCAAGGTAAACTGCTCCAAACTTGATTTCAGAAAATACGACTTCAGCAAAGTGGTCAACACCTGGAATGCCCTACCTGACTCCATTGTTATGGCCTCAACTCCTTACAGCTTCAACTTCAAACTGTCTACCGTGGACCTCCTTAGAGGTCCTGAAAGGGGGGCGTGAATAAGTGCACCAGTGTGTTTACCATCCCTGTATTACTGTCCCCATTTATTTGTATTTACTCCCTTTGTTCTTGTTTATATTCATACTTATACTTGTTATCTTGTGCATATATGACAAACAAATAAATAAAAATAAATAAAAAACTTTAGTGTGCAATAGAGTTCCCTTACCTGGCCATATCACCTGAGTGTGTGCAACCCAGATATAGGAAACCTAGGAAGGAATGCCATGAAATGTATCAACTCAGACTTCTTCTAAAGCAGGGGGTGTCTAAGAATTTGAGAGTTTAGCAATGCAATAAACATATTTTGCTTCCAAACAGACACAATAATGCATTGTGTTGTGGTGATGCCACTAGAAAAACAAAAAATAAGCTTAGAGTGCTTTTTTTTTTTAAATGTGGGAGTAGATGATGATTTTATCAGAAGAAAGATCAGAAGACTGCAAAGAAGCATGTTATTGCAATGATCACTGGGTGTTTGCTTCATAGAAGACTGGAACACCAAACAATGGGAAAGCAACATTTTTTTAATAGAATCTGAGGGTTACAAGGCAGAAATCTAAGAGATCTGGTTTGCTGGCCAGTCTGTGGAAGTTGGACAGGTCCTTGTGGTATGTATGTGTTTCAGTCAGTCAGTTGACTTCTAGAAACTTCCTGTGCAAGTGCTTTCAGTTTTCTTGGCATGCTTTTCTGAAGTTGTTTGCAGTTGCCTTTCATCCTGGAGTTGAGAGAGAGAGAGTGACTAACTCACCTAGCTGGTTTTGTATAGTATAGAACTTAAATTTTCTGGGTTTCTAGGCTGATGCCTTAACTACTTTGTATACCAAGCTGGTACTTGGAGTTATTTCTATTGCTAGGCAAAATGGCTCTTTCAGGAGTTCAGCAGAACTGGGGAAGTCCATTGTTCAAGGAGATGGAATGTTTAGGTCATCAGCTAAGAGAGGATGAATCTTTGGGATTTCTTTAAGTTGCAATACCCTTGTTTAAAGATGCCCTTGAGTTATTCTGTTTGCTGATGGGAAGGCTACTATTCTTTGGTTTGGGTGGGAAGATTTTGTTTGGAGGCAAGGAGGGTTAACTTGGGTCTGATAGATTAGGCAAAGTGATGAACTGGGTGTAACCCTAGTAATGTCCAAAAGACAAAGATAAAAAGAATATAAACTACATGTTTTGTTAGATTTTTATCCACTATAATGGAGAGTTTGGCTCCTTTTTATTATTATAATTTTAAAACAAAGAGTGATTGCATTTTTATCAGGGATGAGCAACTATGTGCCTATACACAATAATATAACCAAGAAATCTCCTAGTTGCCCAGCCAACTCTCTAAATTTGTGTGGAGGGGAAATCCTTTTAGTTAAAACAATTACAAAGCTGATATTCTGAAAAGAAAGCAATATTCTTTAAGCAGTATACTTATTGCAAGAATGTTTTGTGAGCCCACAAAGTTTTTATCAGTGGTAAAATGCTTTCTGAGAATCTTTCTGCAAATAGGATTCTCATACACACAATAGTTGCCATCTTGTAAATAGACAAATCTCCTATAGCAACTTTTTTTTCCTCCAAATCAACCTGTCCCACAATCCCAAATGTTGCATAGTAGAGGTGAAATGTGCAGAAGATGTTAAAGGAATGATTCCACAGTTGACTGTTAAATGGGAATGTTAAATCTTTCTCAATCCAGAATCAACCAAGTGTTTTGGTGTGCAATTTGCATCACATACAGTACTGCCACTGGCTGTGCTGAGATCCAACATGATGTAGTTTTAAAATGCTGGACTAGAAACATGTAGACCAGACCTATGTTATTTAGGCCTGGAAGCCAGCTGGGTAACCTTAGACAGGAGATCTCTCCTTTTCAAATCTAATTAAGACAATAAGAAGAATTTCCATGGGTCATGATAAATCTAACTGAGAGAACATAAAGTTGGGAGAGGCTAATATACAACATATTGTGCAGACTGTAATCTGGTAATCCTAATCCTATTCTGTTTCTATAACTGTTTCAAGGATTTGATTCATGGCAAACAGCAATGCAGTCACACATGCTAGAGTATCCTTCAGCTCCAGACCTTTAACATTCTGTGGTCGCTGTAGAGACAAAAAAAAAATCTACAATTTATCCTTGCCATTAGATCCATTCAGAAATACCTTTGTTTATATTTAGTTTACCTTAGAAATTCAAAATTATTGCAGGAAGGAATCAAACAGTTTATTGATACATATTTGCCATTTCAGGAGTGAAATGGCATTCAAATCAGAATGTGAATTTAAGTAACTATAACAAAACATAAAGGAAACTATCCAAGCAGTATTATATAATGGTAGCAAATGACATGAGCAATAAAACAAGGCAATACAATGTGAATGAAAAGAATCACCAGCATCATAAAGAATTCCAATTCCTACACTGCATTTTTCAAGTCATCTTCTCTCAAAAACATTCAAACTTTCTGAGCTATTCTAACTTTAGCAAATGAACTACTAAAAGCTCCCATTTGAATGTAAAAAGAAGGTGCTCAGAATCTTCCATTTCCAGCAAGGAGCAAAGAAAGAAGTGGGAGATGAAAGGAAAAACTCACTGGAATCAAAAAGAAATATGAAAGTGACCAAGTATAGTGAGTGAACCTATTTCTGTATTACAAACAGAATTAGACTAGAGGTGGACCCTGGAATTTTTGCTCCCTCTATATCTGTCTTAGCCTTGCAATTTACTACCATCTTCCATTGGAATGTAGGTCACATTGAGATGCATTTTTCCCCACAACAAACTAGATAGGTTATGGTTTCACTACTTGCTGTGCAGCTTGATGGCTTTCCTTCGCTTCTTTTGTCCTCTCAGTTGATGCACTATTACCTGACTTCAGCAGAAGCAATTTGTACAAGAGGCAAATGTTAGAGGCATCCTCCATTTCAATTCAAGATGGCCACCAGTCTTGTTTCCTGAGCAAAATGATTTCTTATACTTGAAAGACTTGGATTAATAACTGTAATAACAATAACAAAAACTCTACATAGTATTGATTCCCCATCTTATTTTTATCCTTTCTGAAACTCAATCTGTATTAACTGAAAGTGTCTTGATGGCTCAGTAGAAAATACAACGAATTTCATATTTGAATCTTGATTTCCCTATGAACTTTGATTATTTATTCCTCAAATAGAGATTACTTTGAATAGCAGCATGGAAGAATTAGCAGTTTTTCAAAGAAAAAGACGAACTTTGTCTTCCTCTGTTCATAGAAGAAATCAGAATTTCTTTTGACATTTGCTTGGACTGTTTCATTGTTATAGCATTCTTTTCTCTCCAGCATCTACATCTATAGCAAGGGTGTCAAATTCACATTGTCATGGCAGCATCATATGATGTATTGGGACTTTTCCTCCTTTGCTAAACTGAGTGGTGGGGGGGCCAGCACATGACACATCCAGCTGAGAGTTTGACATCCCTGATCTATAGGCATGAAGTACATTAAGCAGCATTTTGAAATTATTTATAAAACAACAGTCTCACAACTTCCTGGTCCACTGATCTCTTTCATCGGTTGATTTATTCACCTTTAAACCTCTAAACTGGGAGTGGATTAATTGCATACCTGCAACTTCTATTATGTTTTGATTGGAACTTTTTCATTGTTCTCCTAACTGAGGTTCTTGGCAAAGACATAGATTTAATTTGTCCTGAGCCCAAGAACTGAGCTTTTGAATGCAGAATATATAACATTTCTTATCTTTCTATACAAAAATACCTAGTTTCTTAGTCCCAGATGACAATTTTAAAATGGACAGAAACTGCTTCTTTTATGCTTTTACCACTATTTACTTATTTTCATCTTATTTAAATCTCCATTATTAATAAGTGAAAATAGTGGCTTCTACTTTTGCTAAACCATAGTAGAATTTCCTTGTTTGGGCTTAATGTGAAGCATGAGTTCATCTACTGAATGTTGTAAAGTGGGTTTGTGTGTATGAGAGAGAATGATTAAATTCACATAATTAAGCAAAATGTCAAGAAACCATATCTCAGATTTATTGATAGGATTCATATACCGTGTGGAACATTCCTTTATTTCTTTTAGTATCATAAGTGAAAAATTGTTTTTCAGTTAATTCCCCGTTAGGAGAATGAACGCACACAGGGAGACGTATTTGAGAGTAGTGTTTGAATAATAAACACACAGCACACAGATACACTGTACAGTAAATGTAGGTTTATACTTCCAGAAATGGTTTAGGCAAAGTCCAAACAAGCAATCCAAAGTCATTCATAAGTAAATCAGTCAGTTTTCAATCTAGGAATAATCTAATAACAAAGTCCAGTGTCAAAAACAGTTTAGTATCAGACTTACATCAAATCCAAGAATAACAGTCAATTAAGAGGAAAAATGGAGGAACGGCAGTACTCTCAACAGAAGGAAACAGACTCACTCACACTCTCTTCTGAGACTAAGACTAAAACTAAACAACCAAGTTTTCTGGCTCCATCTTATGGCCGTTTGAGAAACCATACCCAATTACAGTTTTGCATTTTCTTAAAGATACAGTATTAAAATGTTTATCTCGTTTTATATATTTCCAACCCAAATTACTGTTAGGTGACTTATATTCCTAACATTTGTGTATACATATATTGTATATAAAATACTACACACATGCACATTGTATCATTTGACAGTAAATTAATGCAATGTCTTTCTTTTCCATTTCTGGCCCCTCCTTTTCCTCTTTCTTCTCTTCCAGGTACTCAAACATAATGTATATGGGATAATCCTTCATTTTACCCCCAGAAGGACGAGGTAGGTTAGGCTGGGAAAAAAATGGCCAAAGACACCCAGTGTACCTTCCCCAGGTCTAGTCACTTTTACTGTTATTCTCCACTGGGTTGAGTGTTTGCCTGCCAAGTAATTGGGTGTGGGCAGCCACATTTTTTACCAAGTGAAATTTTAGTCTTCAAAGACAATAGTAAATAGAGCATGTTGGCATGATCAGATGTACAATGCCAAGGGCACTGATAATTGTTCCCACGTCCTCTTTGCATACTAGTCAAATCAGGACTAAAATTTCCCTGGCTATGGTTCCATATGCTGGTTAAGCAGAAGTGTGAATCCCAAAATACCATCAATGCCCAGATCTACTTCTTCAAAATGAGTGTGACAGAATCTTGCACCATTATAGGAATCAAAATAAACCACATGTTTATGTCTTTTTCAATTTATTTTGTATTAACTAATCTCCCACAGCTTCCAAATACCAAGTGAGGAAGTCCATGGCCAACTTCTACTGAACCTGGGAAGAAATATATATAAAATGATTCATTGCCATCATCCACACTTCAGTAAAGTCATTTTTGGTTGCAAAAGGATTTATGTATGAGAAATGTTAGTTCAACCCTGCCCACGATATCTGAATAGAACTTGTCAGATTTATGATTTTGCAATGTACTACATTAATTAATGATGGCAGAAACAGGAAAATGGTTTGTTTCTCCACATAATATCAAGTAAATTCTTGTAACTGAAGGTAGGATTCTGTGTAACTAAAAGCAGAAGTAAAACACCAGGTATACTTTGGATATTTTTGAATGCATCTGTATATTTGCTGTCTGTCCTAAATTAGTCAATAAAGTGACTCATGTGATCTCCTGTGGACTTTAAAGCACACCTGCAATAGAGAAAGAAGGAGTGGATTTATTTTTTTTCAATCAGAGCAAGAGAAAACTATGCAAAAAATTAGAAATGTCTGAACACATATATTTTCTGATATAATGCCTAATTGTGGAATGTATGCACAGTATATTAGGTCAGGGCCTCCAACCTTTGGAACTTAGCAGCCTGGCTGTGGAGGGGAAAGGATAACTGGGCTGTACAAGCGAGGCACACACTCGCTTGCAGCCCTTGCACAAATGGTGGATTGGCATCCACATGTGCTACTTGACTTGTATGAGTGCCAACCAGCTTGCCACTTGTCCAAGTTGTGCATGCACTCTGACCTGCTGCTCTTTCTAATTTCTAATAGGCCACACCCCAGTAGTGGGCTGTGGCCCAGGGGTTGGGAACCCTTGTATTAGGCAAACTGCAAACAAAACAATTAGCTCATTGGGTAAATACACTGCTCAAAAAAATAAAGGGAACACTTGAACAACACAATGTAACTCTAAGTCAATCACACTTCTTTGAAATCAAACTGTCCACTTAGGTAGCAACACTGACTGACAATCAATTTCACATGCTCTTGTGCAAATGGAATACAGACAACAGGTGAAAAGGCATAGGCAATTAGCAAGACATTCCAATAAAGGAGTGGTTCGCAGGTGGTGACCAAACAGACACATTCTTCAGTTCCTATGATTTCTGGCTGATGGTTTGGTCACTTTTGAAAATGCTGGTGGGTGCATTTCACTCTAAGTGGTAGCCATGAGACGGAGTCAACAACCCACACAAGTTGGCTGCAGGTAGTGCAACTCATCCAGGATGGCACATCAACGTAGCAAGCTGTGGAAGAAGTTTTTGCTGTGTCTTGTCAAGCGTATGTCCAGAGCATGGAGGTGCTAACAGGAGACAGGCAGTACATCAGAGATGTGGAGGAAGGCCATAGGAGGGCAACAATCCAGCATCAGGACACTACCTCCACCCTTTGTGCATGAGGAGGACAGGAGGAGTACTGCCAGAGCCCCTGGTAAAATGAGCCTCCAAGTGGGCACAAATTAATTGTGGCTCGCTCAAGAATGGGTTAGAAACAACTCCATGAGGGTGGTATGAAGGCCCGATGTCAGCAGGTGGGGGTTGTGCTTCAGCCAACAACTGGTTCAGGACGTTTGGCATATTGCCAAAGAGAGACACCAAGATTGGCAAATTTCGCCACTAGGGCACCTTTGCTCTTCACAGATGAAAGCAGGTTCACACTGAGCACATGTGACAGATGTGACAGGGTCTGGAGACGCCGTGGAGAATGTTCTGCTGCCTGCAACATCCTCCAGCATGACCGATTTGGCAGTGGATTAGTATGGTGTGGGGTGGCATTTCTTTAGGGGGCCACACACAGCCCTCCATGTGCTCACCAGAGGTACCCTGGCTGCCATTAGGTCCCGAGATGAGATCCTCAGACCCCTTGTGAGACCATATGCTGGTGCGGTTGGCCCTGTGTTCCTCCTAATGCACGACAGTGCTAGACCTCATGTGGCTGGAGTGTGTCAGCAGTTCCTGCAAGACGAAGGCATTGATGCTATGACTGGCCCTCCCGTTCCAGAGACCTGAATCCAATTGAGCACATCTGGGACACATGTCTTGCTCCATCCACCAGTGCCACGTTGCACAACAGACTGTCCAGGAGTTGGGGATGCTTTAATCCAGGTGTGGGAGGAGATCTCTCAGGAGACCATCCGCCACCTCATCAGGAGCATGCCCAGGCATTGTAGGGAAGTCATACAGGCATGTGGAGGCCACACACACTACTGAGCCTCATTTTGACTTGTTTTAAGGATATTACATCAAAGTTGGACCAGCCTGTAATGTTTTTTTCCACTTTAATTTTGAGTGTAACTCCAAATCCAGACCTCCATGGTTGCTAAATTTGATCTCCATTGATAATTTTTGTGTGATGTTGTTGTCAGCACATTCAATTATGTAATGAAACAAGTATTCAATAAGAATATTTCATTCATTCAGATCTAGGATGCCTTATTTTTGTGTTCCCTTTATTTTTTTGAGCAGTGATATTTACAAATTAATATGCACATTATTTAAAATGCTGAAATTGAATGATCTGCATCAATTTTTATTTATATTATATATATATATAATATATATATAATATATATATATATAATATATATATATATATATATATATATATATATATATATATATAATATATATATATATATATAATCTTATGTATTTTTGCGGTCTCTTTTTTTAATCATATTTTTACCCCACTATTCTGAATATCTCATTAATATAAAGTTTCTCCTGTAATCACAGATTGAAATATAATGCCTTTAAATCTTTCCTTAAATTTAACACTTAGAAATATATTACTTTTCTTTCTGATTCTACTTAGTACATTCTGAAGCTACTTACTATATTATAAAATAAAAAAGAATAAGTTTATAATATAATTAAAAGAATAATCATAGCAAATTAACTCTATTATTAAATCCAATTTTCTAACATTATTTACAAATATAAATACAATACAATCTTATGTACTTTGGCAGAATCTCTTTTTCAATCATATTTTTTATCCACTATCTCTGAATAGATCTTGTTTCTTACATCTTGTTTTAAACCTTTGTAACTTCTCTTCCCTTTTTCTCTTCCTTTCTTCTCCAATCCTGTCTTTAACCCCCTTGTCTCTTAATACCCACCTCTTGATCTCCCCCTTCTTCTGTATTTCTCTTTTCTGATGCTTTCTGAATTGTATTGATTTTTCACCTTATTTTTCCCTTTTTGGTTGTTTTTTTTAAATCTTAAATTCTCTATTCCTCTTTCCCCTCTTTCCCTTTTCTTCCCTGGCTAAAAGTTGTTTTGTTCATTAAAGATGCTTCTTCTTCATCCCAATCTTCTTGTCTTTGTAGTTTCTGGTAGGTAATAAAATCTCCATTTCTAAAAAATGGAAAACAGATCCAGAAGAGCCCTTCCTTTCTTGATCCTCTTCTTTTAGCTTTTTAAATTCAATTTTCAGTTCATCAACAGTAGTGCCATTGTGTAAAAGTTCTTTTAGACAACCCAAATATTCTTAGTCTTTCAAATAATATTTTCCAAAAAGTCCCAAAGTTACCAAGGCAATCCAAATACACACAGTCCTGTTTCATTTAGCAACTTCTTCTTTTTATATTTTCTCTTCCTAGGGTTATAGTTCAGGTTATAAAGCTCCAGTAAAATATATCTTTTAGAAGTTTTGTTACAGTTTCGCTCTAATCTTTATAAATTCAAGCAGCCTCCTCAAGAAAATCTTAATATTAATTCTTTTCCTCTCCCTTCCCACTTATAGCAAAAAAGTTTGTTGTTTTTTCCAATGCTCAGAATCTTTATTGTCCCCTTGGCTTCAATTTTCAATTTATATCTTGATGCCAAAACGGTTTTTCCAATTTCTCCATTCATTTGCTATCACCGTAAGGAAGGAGAGTGAGAAAAAACAAACTTTGCCTTTTACTTTCATTCTCCGCTTCTTCCGTCTTCGTCGGGAATGATGTATCTTTAATGAAGCTTAAATTCCAGGGTATTTAATTTCCTTGTTCAAATCCGGGTATTTAAATATTACTTGTCATCCCGGTTAGCCAAAAACTTTCACTTTCTCAACTTCCTCCTGCACATTCTTATCTGGATGAAAGCTTCTTTGTGGCAGCCATTGCTGACCGTTGCTCCACCACTTTCAGAAAAGGGAGCTAAGCCAGCTGAGGAGGGGGGTTGCGATTCCTCCGGACCCCTGCTGAGTCTCCCCGATCTTCAGTTATCTCTACGGGGTAACTATAGCCCCCCCAATCCAGCTGGATCTAGGGCACTCCAGCAATGAGCGCAGCAGGAACCGCGCACGATCGCAGATTCGTGCCACCGCCGAAGCCTTGCAAACCAGAAATCAGCATTCTCCAATTCTGTGTTCTCCAGGTGTCTTGGACTATAAATTCTAGCTAGCATGGGTTTTATAATCCAACAAAACTGGAATATATCCAATTAAAAGAAGCATATCTAAATACTGACATTGCTTGAAATCACCCGGAAGAACTGAAGATAAAGATGAATGATAGTTAGCTTGTGTCTAGTTTTGATTTCACACAGTCAAAGAGGAACCAGTCCGCACTTCACTCATCCTAGCTTCATTATCTCATTAATTAAGTGCAGCTGGATTTTTTCTCAAACCCCCCCCCCCATATGCTCCTTCTTGTCCAAAAGAAATTACAACATTTAAGGATGCTCTCCAGAGAGTACTTCAAGGACTGCAGCTGTATCTTTATTTATTTAGTCAATTTGTATGGACATCCATCTCAGCAAATGACTCTGGGCTTCAATGTTTTCCCGCTTTCTCCATCAAAATGCAGTTAATAATTACCATGTAAGCATCACAAATTCCAGTGCAAAACCACCTTTTTTTTAAAAGGAAAAAAAATCTTCACAGTCTTGCCACTTCCCTATTCCCCCCATTTCATGCTTTCAAGTTGCTCTGTTTGTACAATTGATTCTGGTGTCTGAATATGGGGAGCTGAATTATTTACTAGCTGACTCAGAGCTTGGTGATTAAATTGGTTCTTGATTCTGCACTTTAGGGAGGGAGAAAGAGAAAGAGCAGGAAATCTAATAGATACAGTACTTCACTGTCCTCTGCCAGTGGTTGCATTATTACAGGGAGGGTGAAGATACAGTTCTGTAATAGAAAAATGTGGAGTTAAGGTTAGAGTAGTGGAGTAGATTTTGCAAGGCATTTCCAGAACAAATGCAGGAAATGGCAGTGTGAATATGCTCGTAGTTGGCTGAATTCAGCATCCTGAATGATTAATGTCCTATAAATATTCTGTTATATTTGTTTTCTTAAGTTTTCACTGGTACTTACATGTAAGCTGTTCAGCTTCCTTCGGGTATTATCCCACGTCATTGTAGTTGTGCTTTTAAAGTTGTAGCAACGTTTCAGCAGAATCTCATCTGCCATCATCAGGCTTCTGTATTGAGTTCGTCTGTTATATTTGTTTATACTTTTAAAGAACATCTCTCACCCTTCATAGTAATAACAAACAGTGATAGCTGCAAATTCTCAATCCAACAATCTCAGGGGAAAAAACCTTAATGATTTAAGAATGGAAATAGAATGATCTATTTTGCAAACCCTAAGCAAAAAGAATCAGAGGTCAAATAGGAAGAGGCTTTCTAATACTGTAATACATTTTCCTTATATTTTTAAGCCCCTAGAAAAGCAATCTTCGTCGGATCCCAAAACAAAACCATTCATTCACAAACATGGGATAAATCAATATATATGGAGGAGGAGATTCCATTCTGTATTTTGTCCCATAAATATTTACTTGCATAGAATAGCTGCCAAAACATGATATGCTTAAAGATGGAAATAAAATGTTATGGATTAACTTTTCAACCAGGTACCCTGAGCGACATGAAGATTGCATTATTTTTGATAATAGGACACCCCCTGAACAATGGCATTGTCAGTGGCAAATCCTTTCAATCCAGAAGCACCCTTCAGCTGATTTTGTAGATGCTTCCAATACAAATACAGAAACAAGGTATCCCCATCAATTCCACATGGCAATTTGCAATGGAACAAGCTTCTGCCTCATTTGAAATTTTTCAATCAACAGTTTAGTCCTTCTTCTCTAAAATGTTCCTCTTACAATTTTTTTGCTTTATTCATAGCTGAATTATGAATGTAATTCAGATAACATCACATCCCCAATGACATTATTAGATGCACAACAGTTCCCACGAGCCTATCCTTGAAGCAGTCATACTCAGAAGCACTTCAGCACTGATTTAAAATATTGTGGAACAGTTTCAGTTTTCTACAAATCTTGGAAAGTTTGATTTCACCATTTTAATCTAACTTACAGTTTTCATACTAATGATGTGGATCAGAGTTATTTGAAGATAATTATCCTCTTACACACAATAATCTTGAATAGTCAAACTGAACAGTGAAAATGAGTAATCAGTTCTCAATTTCATGAAGTAATTCTTAATACTCAAAAGACACATTTGAGGAGGATATGCTTACAAAAAGAAAGATGTACAGTATATATTTTATGGGAAAATACACTCAAGTTGATGTAGAAATGGGAGTGGCCAGAAATAGGCAGCTTCCATCCATCTCTTGTCCTTGGGGCTTTGGGTACAGACAGAAAAGGAGGGGCCCCAAGCAGCTAATAGTGCATGGCAGCATTCATTGAAAATCTTGTTTCTATTCTATCATGGCTGTTTACATATGAGAAGCACATGGTGATCACGATGATCACCATGATGATCATTTCAATTTAATTTGTGTTGAAAGTTTGTATCATGCTCCAGTCTCTTGATTTCTGTTCCATCTCCACTAACATCTAAACTAGGCAAATCTTAGAAATGACTGAGTGTGCAGAATAAAAGACATTTGCCTGAATCATTGCTTTATTCTTCTGATCTGTTTCATCCCATCAACCATTTGCTTATCAGCTTTCCCCATAAATTACCTCTTTAGATGTATTTGATGTTTTTACCAAAATTCAGCAATATCTGAGTACCATCTGGATTTAACCCTCCATTATACAACATGCAGACATGACTCAATTTGGCATAAGCCTTGGCTTCTTTGAAGCCTTGAAAAATGTAAACAAAATTAGCCATGAAGCTTGGAATGTCTCTTCCTCAGCACATCTGCCTTCCCCAGGCCTTCCAGATGTATTGGACTCAAACCATTCCCAACCAGCATAGTAATTAGCAAACTGCAGCAAGGATGGTCTTTGCTCTCATGGGTTGGTCTACACAAAATAATCTCATTTTCTTGCCATTGCTGATGTATATGATGAAACAAAACATGTGTGAGAATAGACAAAATGGTCAACGAATGGTTCAACAGTGAGCAAGAGATAAGGCAAAGGATGACTGATTCTCTAGGTTGTTTATTACTGGATAAATGAATAACCAATGCTATGGTGACTTTGTTATATTGGTTAGCGATGTAAATGTGGTTTTGTATACAGATTATATGTGGTTGGCTAATCCCATTTTTGTCCTTTGATCTATCAAAGACCTTCTCCTCCCTTCTGCAAATTACTCTGATTTCCTAATTGTAGCTATTTCTTTTTATATATATAATCCAGAAAAAGTACAAAAAAGGAGAGAGAGAGGATTTCCCCCCTCCCCCCCCTTTTTTTTTTGTATGCTTAACTCTTTGGCTATGATATGAAGAATGGTTGCAGGAANCCCCCCCCCTTTTTTTTTTGTATGCTTAACTCTTTGGCTATGATATGAAGAATGGTTGCAGGAATTGGGTATGCTTACTTTAATGAAAAAAATACTAGGGATGACATGATGGCAGTGTTCCAATACCTGGAATAAGAGTCATGGTGGCACAGTGGTTAGAATATAGTGTTGCAGGTTAACTCTGCATTCCCACTGTCAGGAGTTTGATCCTAACTGGTTCAAGATAGACTCAGCCTTCCACTCTTCCGAGGCTGGAAAAATGAGGACTGAGATTGTTGGGAACAATATGCTTAGTCTGTAAACCACTTAGAGAGGGCTCTAAAGCACTGTGAAGTGGTATATAAGCCTAACTGCTAGTGCTAGTGCTAATTGAGAGGCTGCCACAAAGAAAAGGGGGTCAACCTATTCTTCAAAGCACAGCACTTGAAGGAAGGACAAGAAACAACAGATGGAAACTAATTAAGGAGAGAACCAATGTAGAACTAAGGAGAAATTGTTCTCACTGAGAGTGAGACCAATTAATCAGTGGAACGGTTTGTCTTCAGAAGTTGTGAGTGCTCCATCAGCAGTTTCCAGGCAAAAATCCTTCCTACTGAATCCACTAAAACTCAATATGCAGATTAGTAGAAATTGACCCATAAAGAATGCAACTATGTTACTGTCATGTGAACGTGGCTGTGTGTGACTGGGGAGCCTTTTAAAATCTTGCATTCGTCTGTTAGCAGTAAAACACATGCACAGCAATGGTGGGATTCAATTTTTTTTACTACCGGTTCTGTGGGCTTGGTGGGTGTGGCAGGGGAAGGACATTGTAAACTCTCCAGTCAAAGGTGGTATTTGCCAGTTCTCTGCACCACTCAAAATTTCCACTACTGGTTCTCCAGAACTGGTCAGAACCTGCTGAATACCACCTCTGATGCACAGCCCTTGTATGTTCCTTCCCTATACCATTTGCGTCACGCTATGGAGTACTTTTCCTATCAGCAGAACTAAGATAATTTTTTTCAGGCCCATTGTCTCTGTCTCTGTATCCTTCCAAACACTAAATGACTAATAGTTCTAGGTTGTTGGAGAAATTATTTCATCTCAGATATGAGATTAGTCCAGATTCATCAGACAACAAAGCTGAAGTTTTCAGTCCTTTTCTCTTACCTGCTGTTTTTTAGCCAAACAATGTTAAGTCTGCCAAGGAACAGGAGGCAAAATTAGAATATACAGAGACCAAAGAATTGAGCCTGATGTATTCTATATACCAATTTATTTTTTTATTGAGGGGTGGGAATACCTGTGAGCATGTCCAAACATCTGTTTGCCTTAGCAAAGGTTTGGAATGAACAATAAAAGATTGATTCTGTGTAATACTGATGGCTTATTCATATCATCACTGGTACCTTTTAATACCACTGAATATGCTGGCAGCTGTTGCATATAATGAGTAAAAAATGACTATCATTCTAGCCTGGATCGTTCTAGCTAATAATATATCAAGAGGTAATAAAAAGTCAAATAATAATTTGATGGGTCCAGAATCCAGCCAAATCAACAATCCTAGACAAAAAAGATTCACAAGAATCAAATGCAATGGTTTTAAAATGAAACTCAGTTTACATTTTCAATATTTAGTGATCGATTTTGTAAGTGATTCTGGAGAAAAAAAATCTGTTTTTGAGCTAGCTGGTACTGGATAAGGAAGTTTTAGATTACCTGATTTGATAAAGTTGCTTCTTTCCTTCTATTTCTGTTTCTTTATAATATCCAAATAGCAAAAAATAGACATGTCATGCAGCACTCACCTGTCCATTGTCAAACAAAAATGACAACATACTCTGATCCCTTCACCTACTTAGTCTTCAGTTACTCATTTGTCTGGAGCTTCTCACTGCCAATCAGCGAAAGTCACCCGAGACTTTCACAGTAGATTGGAATCAATAAAGCCAGACTAAAAATGAGATGTTAATATAGTCTGTGAACTATTAAACATTTTCTTTTCACTAGGTGCTAGGATATAGCAGAGCTTATCTGAATAATTTTATTTCTTTGATTAAGAAATGTGTATTTCTATAGAAAGGCCAAAGTTGGTAAAATTCAACAAATAAGTATTCTTCTTTAGAAACATAGTTCTTATATGTGCAGGAAAGTTGAGAGTATAGAAGATAATATTCCAGTTTTCAGCCTTACAAGGATAACAATGAATTGGAGCTGTTTACAATTGGCCTTTCAGCAGCCAGTCTAGCAATCCATAGCGATGAAATTCTTAAGATTCTTTTGTCAGCCAATTTCAAAGCATTTGTTGAAATGTACTTAAAGTTATCACAGATGGGGATTACCTTGGATTGGATAGATATAGAAATAATAAATATCAAATCACTAATGGCTCTCTAAAGCCCATGTAACACTAGCCAACGGATGCAAAAAGGACACAGCGGACAAGCAAAATGTTCCATCCATTGTTACCCGCTCTTAAAAGGGGCAAAAATTTGCATAACCAGAGTGGATAACACGGACGCGGGGAGG
>BHFT01003533.1:0-15081 GCA_004320025.1 Laticauda laticaudata
AAACTAACAGTAAAACACTCAGTCTCTGACAACTGTTGTCTCAGTCACTCTGACATGTCCAATGTCTCAGCTGTTAAGCGGGCAGGACTGCTGGAGATGGCTAGTGGCTTGAGGTGACTGTTCTGAGCACCCTTGGGGTGCTATGGCACACGAGGGTAACAATCAGTGGAGGGTGTAGTTCAGGAAGCAATCCTAGAGTTGACACCAGTACCATGAGTGTTGAGGAGTCCTTTCACCAAACGACTTGAATGTCAGCACAAATACTCATGGAAGATTGCCCACATTGATGGAGCGACTCATGTGGGTGTGAAGGAGGAGTGTAGTGGGGGCTGTGGCTCCTGCAGCTGGGTGAGGCTGGCGCCGTGGTGTCCGAATGAGCGCCTGGGGCTGGACCTGGGAAGTCTGCTTATGTTGATGGGAAGTCGTGAGTCAGTCGTAGCTTGGTAGGTGAGGGCTAAGTTGACAGCCGCTGGAAAGGGTGCCGGATGACATCGCCACTGGGGTGGAGGAGCGAGGCCTGGCTGGGTAGGAGCCAGCTTCAGCTATGGCACTTGAGGAGTTGTGCAGAGATGACTGGTGATTTTCTACTTCATCACCTTGTGAGAGTGTCCTACACAGGCGCTACCCTTATGTCTGGCTCACGTAGGTGATTGGAAGTGTGGCCAGAAGCGGTGCTCAGATCTACCTAAATCAGGTAACCCAGCTGAGAGAGAAGTTTTTGCAGTGTCGTTCACATTAGTAGTCCGGAGGACTCGCTAAACAGCACACGTGATGGATAGGCCGCAATACTGCCCGTCTCAGCCAAGCACATTCCGCGAGGCGGGGCATGGGCCGGTTGCGAGGTGTGGCCTCTGAGAATGGCTGCTGCTTCTTCTCTCAAATGTGACATACAGGGCGGACTGCACTCCACGGATTCCTCAAGTCTGCGACAGCATGGGTATAGTGCAGAGCTTTTGGGGGCGGTCTCTGCCGGGGCCTTCTGAAGACACCTGCCTGACAGGGTAAGCTGGCTCCTGAGCTGGAGAAAAGGACTGGCTATGTCTGTGGCCTGCTGAGGGAGAGGGTCTCAGAGGCCTGCTCCTCATTGGTGGATCTACGTCGACCTGCCGGACAAAGACTGACGCTCTGCAACAGACGTATCTCCAGTCAAGTAGGTGGTGTACAGCGGCCTCTGCACCCGGGATTTCTGTGCAGTGTAGTTTGCCATAAATTCCTCAGGGTGCATTGGTGCTTCCACCATACTACGATACTTCTGCAATGTACCCCGAACGGCTCTCTGCTTGTCTCTACAAAGCTGCCTGCTTCTTCTTGGGCTGTATCTGGCACGATACAGTCACTGATGGCCTCATCACAGGACTATATACCACTATGATATCAGCACCTTCATTCATCTCCTGCGCAAGAATGGGGTGAGTCATCTGAACACCTAGTCACATCATTCACCCTTGCCCTTGCTCTTCTCTCTGGCCAGGAGCTTGAGCAGGCGCTTTCAAGCAGCAGGGCCTTCAAGCAGCAGAACTTTGGGTCCTTGCGGCTAGTCCAACCATAAGAATCAAGAGAGCAGCTTCAAAGTCAGTGCCAGGGTGAGATGCGGCTCTGGCCTCTTCACCTTGCAGGCTTATGAACGAGGTAGACACAGGCTTCCTCTCTTGCCTGACGATGAAGCCATGGTGTCTGCAGATGTATAGTTAGCACGTCTTTCCGCTGCATGCTGACTGACGTATGCTCTCGCATCCTTGTTTAGTATGCAATTGATAGCTAATATCCAATACTCCCGCAGATGTAGCAGTGAACGCCTTTGGCCGTGAGTATACAATTCGACAGAAGTGCCAATATATAGATACATCGATCCGTGAGTCATCCGCCTCATCTGTATTCATCACCTGTGCATCAAACTGCGCTCCTATTGCACCACGCAGAACCCCCTACGGCATGGTGTCATCCGCTTCCACCACTAGGCTTCCTAAGAACATCTGTTTAACATCCCCGCTACATACTACCCACGTCCGTTCTTTTCTGTTCTTTTCCGTTCTGTTTATGCAAAATTTTGCCACTTTTTGGAGTGGATGACAACGGATGGAGCCATCCCCGAAATTTTGCTCGTCCGCTATGTCCTTTATGCATACATTTTGCATCCGTCGGCCAGTGGGACTGGGCCTTAAGAACAATTTATCTGACAGTTTACTGTTGAGAAGGTAAAGCAGAATTAAGTTATACTAACTAAAATACACATCACCTACAAGTCCCAGAATTTCTGTTAGGTTGGCCATATTGGCTGGGAATTTTAGCCTTTGCAACCCCAACAAAACTGGTGGGTACAAATGTGGAGAATGAACTATCAGGTATGTTCCTTTACATCACGTGTCCTAGCCAAATGGAAACTAGTTCTAGCTGAAAGGATTAAAAACAAGCAAACAAAAAATTAGGATATGTATATAAAATGAAAATAGCGATCCTTATATCACTTATATGTAATATCATCCTTATATTATATACTTCAACCACATAGTCATCTGCAAGATGAGTAAAGATAATGAAGTTAACACGGCTGGGCACTGGTTTGGATTCAAAGGTAAAAGGGTGTTTTGGAGTGCACAGAGGTCAGGCTTAGCACCTGTAAGCAAATTCTTCAACCAAACTAGTCTTTTCTGAAGATGGTGCTAGACAGTGGAGGACAGCCATGCGATCCTTGGATAAGATGCAGCTCCTTTAAAAGGAGAGATGCTACATCTGGATTACTACTTGCTCCAAAACCACTCTGTTCCTTCAAAACAAAAGCCCAAACTTCTCTAGAAACCAGCATTTTCACTGATACATAAGCTGTTAATGAAAGAAAATCTTGAAGCAGTTCTGTAAAATTAAATCTTTTCTGACACATCACAGATATTTCCACTTTAATCGAAATGAGGATAGTAGCAGCTTTTCTTTCTTTAACACATTATATTGTATTAAAAAGCATTAGCTATTCCATGTAGCAGATGAAGCACAGTGAAGTTCATGAAAACTTATGCCTTTTAATAAAATATGTTAGCTAGAAAAGAAGCTTCGGCTCCTGATTATTTTTTTCTACTAGGATAGTTCTCTTTCTACAATGCCACCTCAATGTTAAACATTTGGAGCATTTTTCTTTGTAAAAAATAAAATCTGAAACAGCCCATATTTTACCAATCTAAATCCAGAGGAAAAAATCTCCAAGCCAAATAAATATCTTTAGGATAATCATTTATCCAGAATCTATGAAAAAAATATTTTGAAGAAAATCAAATTGTCCTTAAAAATGCCACATTTTAGGTGATATATATATATATATATATACCACACATGCATCACATCAAGACTGCCTTCAAAACAGACAAAAAGATAGCAGCCATCCTTAGAAACCCCAAAGACAAAATTGACCTGGAAAACCAAGGCATATACGAAGTTCCCTGTAATCATGCCCGCCACAACATTGACAGAGACCAATAGAACCGATGAAGTACCCCGCCTGGGTATTAACACAAAAAAATGCAGTAAAAAAGCTGGAACACACCTCCTCACTAGTCCAACAACATGAAAACCACAGGTCACAACATCAAAACTGTCGAATGGCACCTAAAACCCTAGCCACTATAGAAAACCCCAACCACAGAATCATAGAGAAGCCCATAGAAGATTGAAAAAAGACCAAAAGCATTGAATAGAAGAGATGATGTCCAGCAGAACTGTCAATCATTGGAAAGCTGTTACTCTCAAATAGAAAGATCTCCACACCACCAAAACAACAAACATCCTGAGCACAGACTCCCTCGTGATTTGCCTCCAACTCAAAACACCCCCCCATTAGGCACCCAGGTGAAAACGTAGCTTCCTATGGATTAGCAGCCGTCCTTTCACACGAAGCCAAGCTGCACTGAAAGGCCTCCAACACAGGAACAGAGTGTGCCTGCCAATCAAAAGCCACAATACAGACAGAAGAAACCAGAAACACAAATCAATCAAACTCCAAGTCCAGTGAACACAGACCTAGAACTCATAGCCAATTCAGAATAGACCAGCCTCGAATTTGAAACAGAAGAACTGTGAGGACACATCCATTACAGAAGCCTGATGATGGCAGATGAGATTCTGCTGAAACTTGCTACAACTTTAAAAACACTAGACAACTGACGATGTGGATAATACCGAAGGAAGCTGAACAGCACATACAATAACATATATACATATACATAACATATTAATATATATATATATAATATCACATATATATATATATAAGCACAGAAGATTTCTACTTTAGGCACACACAAATCTAACAGATACTGAAAACTAGGC
Source organism: Laticauda laticaudata (assembly GCA_004320025.1). Classification (NCBI taxonomy): domain Eukaryota; kingdom Metazoa; phylum Chordata; class Lepidosauria; order Squamata; family Elapidae; genus Laticauda; species Laticauda laticaudata. The sequence goes on from BHFT01003533.1 coordinate 4,315, forward strand.
AAATCAAGCAAGCAAACTTAAGTGCAACAAGAACTAAATATGGAATATCAACCTCATTATTATATAGCAAACCAGAGACAACTCTTATTGACAGGTAATCCTTGACTTACGACTAGTCACTTAATGAATGTTCAGAGTTACAATGAACTTTTTAAAAAGCTTATAACCCATCCTTGAAGTTATGTCTACCACCTCAACGCCGTCACACAACTGCATTTCAGGCATTTGGCAACCAACCTGTATTTATGATCAGTTTCAGTTCTTCAGTTATGTAACCATGAATTGCAACTGTTTTGCCATTTTCTGGCAAGAAATGCCCATTGGATATATTTGTTTAACAATCACAATTCACTTTACAAAAGCAGTGACTAATTTTACAACCATTGTAAAAAGAGTTGCAGAACTGGGTCTGGCCATATGATGGCTCAACTACTGACTACAATGACTTGTGACAAAAATGCCAGGCTTAATTGCAGTAAAAAATGCCAGGCTTAATTGCAATATTTAATAAATCAAGTATCTGTATTTTATAACAGTTTTAATTTAAGTTTGGCCCTGGAGGACTAGCTATCTTTACAGCAGATGCAAACAAATATTAAGCAATGACCTAACATATGGTTTGAATTCCATAGCCACGTATCTAGTGGTGAAGAAAAGAAACAAGAAAAAGAATTGAACGAAACTATCATCTACCAATCATTATATTTTTATATTAAGATTTTCATATTAAGAACATGTGGACTTATCATGTGAAATATTTTAAAACCTATTAAACTTTTTAAGACCTGTTAATTTTCTCAAAGAAAAATATCAGTATCATATTTATTAAGTTTTTATCTGATCAATGAAAACTTCACTTTCTACATTTTAGGAATTTTTTCCAGGTGGTTTCACATGAAGGCTTACATTTAAACAATATTTATACTATTAAAAGAACAAAATATTTTCATAATCCCCACAAAATCATAATGGGTAGGAAAATTTTCATTCATGCTTTTGATTTAACCATAGCTCCTTATTACATCCAGCTATGATGTAATAATGTAGCTTATTCAGCTGGCTTATTTCAACAAACCATAGTTGGTAAAAATTAGTTTGCCTGACATTGAGCAACAATGAACTGTAATTCATATAGGTATTAAACCCCCTTCTCTGAACCAAGTTGGAAGAACAGGCTGGGGTAGAAGTCTGGCTAACCACAGCTCAGCCACATAATCTCATGATATAAAATAAAGTCATGTTACACTGAAGACCCATTGCCACAGTTTCAATATGTGATGACAATCATAAAACATCTTTTTATGTGCCACTTGGTCCATATGTGTTCATTTAGAGGAAATCATAGTGGTGCACCAAATCACAATTCTGCTTTTGGCAGAAGGAACAGCTTATCATGTGGCCAAGCAGTGGAATGGAAACAGAACACCATGTCTCCACAATTATTTGGCATAATATGTGCATCTTACTGTTTATGAGATATCCTCTGACTATATAATTGCCTCTTCCTAAATGGTTCTTTTGAAATATGCAGAACATTTGCATTATTTTTTGTTTTTATCCCACACATTCCATTATGAGGGGACAAAGAAAATATTCCGGATGAAGAGGGAGAATATCTTACACAGATTTATTCTAGAGGCAAATTTCAGCTATAGTAATTATTTTGACTCTTCTTTATTTCTCTTTTTTAGTCTTCAGCCAAAAAGACATTTAACTAACCTTTCTTGTCACTAGTTTCTTCTTGTAAAAGATACACTGAAAGAAAAGAAAATCTTACATATGACATTCATTCAGGCATGGCTGGATATTTAATTGAAAACTTCTGGAGGAAAACTTGGCAGTTCTACCTTAAGGAATCTTTAATTGAAGTATTCTCACTTTGCCAGCCTTTGCATTCTAGTTCTTGCACTAAAAGCATCTCTGGACTTCTGTTCCGAGGCAAGGCCAAAGATTTTAATGACACTTAAGTCTGAAGATTTACTTTTAAAATATTTTTGGAAAATCTAAGGGATTTGGTGAGTATTTGAGATGAGGGTGTGTTAGTGGGTTTGTTTTTATAGACTAAGCCAAATATGAAAAATAAAAGCTCCAGAGAAAGATAATAGTTACAAAAAAACAAAGGAGGTCAAGTACCAGTAGCACAGAAAAAACAGAGAAGATTAAACACACATTTAATTATTTTATCAGCTACAGTGTACATCTGTGTTCTATTTTTCCACAATAAACCCATTGATCTTTTATTAAAAGTGAATTAAGGCCTTCATCTCAGTTTCCAGACAGCTGCTTTAAAAAGGAATTTTAACAAGACATAAACAAAATACTCTAAAATTATCAGCAGCAAGGTATTAAGGCAAAAGCATGAGAAAATGTGAGCCAATCCAAAGATTTATTAAATTCAGCCTTTTCCTTGAAAGAGGACACCAGCAGAATCCCATCAGCCCAATACAACAGCAGACCCTTGCTCCCTGATTTAATTACATAAACAGAGATATGCATTATCTACCCCAAGAGAGGTCTTTGCAACTAAGTTCAGCTATTCTGTTTTCACAAACTCTGTTTAGATAGTATTACACAAAATAAAGCAGTGTTGAATTCGGAAGGGAAAAAAACCCCCAACTATTTTGGGTTTATCTTGGCTGTTACATGATCAAGGTTCCAGAGTGCAGGGAGAGTCTGCATGCATTGGATCTTCTTTGTGGATGCCACTACCTTACACAGGGATGCTAAGAAACAATGCTAGGCAGTCTTAACAACAAGGCCTATGACTCTGCAGCCTCATTTTACATATAATTTATTTTCACATGTCAAAGGGCAAAAGAGCTACAGTATCTGGCTTCACATTCAAGATTCCAGAACTTATATTTTTGGAAATTTAAATCTGGGCCTACACTTAATTTAAATTTGGGCCTACAACAACAACAAAACCCTATGTAATATATCTATTTTGATGACTCAAATGTTTTTATTGTTTCAAAATACCAGGAATGAGAGCAGACCCTTTTGCTGATCATTTTTTATTTGGAAAGCTAGCACTACATTCATTCTAGTGAAATATTTCAGAATAGACTTCTATATAAATGCATATGCACAGATACATACATGTGATTAAGACAGAGGCCAATAACTACTTCAAAGTGAGCTTGGCAACAAGTTATTAAAAACCAACCTCTATACTGGCAGTGGTGTTGGTTTTTTTTTACCAAGAGTTCTCTGAGCTCCAGGTAGCAATTCTGAAATTACTGTGGCATTGATACCATTTTACTAATCTTGGTTAAAAGAGTGCATAAACATTTTCTTGATTTTGAATATGTAGTACTTATAGGACCAACATATTAAATTCTTCAGAACTGGATATGACACATACGTTCATGTTCTCTACTGTAAAATCTTATTGATCAACATTTGTTAAAAATGATAGGTGAAATCTATAAAAAACCTTTTTTTCCTTCTCCCCCAAGTATTTGTGTTCCTTTTCAGGCCCATCTTTAAGGATTAAACCATCTTTAATCTTTGGTTAACATTAATATCTGAATTCATATACTCAATTAAAGAAGAAAAGGAGAAGAGAAGAAAGTCCTTTGAATAATTCCAAATAGCCAACTTGGACTATATTCTTCCTTCATCTACATACAAATCAGATTTCTGGTACATTCTGGTATTTTCCAAGCTCCTGTTTCAAAAACCTCAAATATTTTAAGTGGTAAGTTCTTTTTAAAGCATGAATAATTCAAGTTGTCAGATGGCTCTGAGTCTACACAAGTGAATGGAAGCTTGAAAGTGGCAGACAAAAATATTCAGCCTACTCTCTTTCCAGGATATTTTATTCTCTAACAGTTATAACAGATATAACAGAATAACAGAGTTGGAAGAGACCTTGGAGGTCTTCTAGTCTAACCCCCTGTTCTCCTTAATTAAGTTTTCTTTCATACTTCTAGACTACCTACCATGCAGTGAGTACAAGGGCTCATAATATGATTGTGGCAAATTATCAGATCTGATCTGTTGGAAATCTATGCAGTTGTACAATGAACTATTGTTAAAAATGATTCCACACATAAAATATAGTTTAATGTGAAATAAACATATCACAATAAATATGACATTTGTTCAATATTATATTACAATCTTGCCTTACTCAGATCATTTACTTTTAAAAATCCGCTCTAATCCACACACTCTCTTGCCAACCCAGAAATCAATCAAAAATATTTTAAAAATATTTTAAAAACTTTGTGATGGCAGCAGTGAGTTGATAAAGAATTATATTTACAGATGCTGAAAGGGGTAGATTGAAGATATATAATTCCAGATTTTTTAAAAAAGAAAAACAAAAATAGTATACTAAATATAATATTATAAACAGGTTTTGTTAGTGGAGATGCTACCAACTGGGAACCTGAGAAAGTATTGTGCATCCTTCAATTCCTTTAATCTGCCAAAGGATGTAAAAAAATTTTAAAGGTACACTCTGCTCCCAGCATTGATCAACTGTTATTCTGAAGAAGATGCTATTAATTTTGATTCTGTCAAACTGGTCTCTTGATAGAAATGTGATAATGAAATTCTCATTTTCTCTTTTCAATTGCTCAATAGATTTGGGGGGGGGTTTGTTTTGTTTTCATCCTTTCATGTCTGATTCTTAGAGACTATGTAGGCAACTCCCTGCAATTTTCTTGGTAAGCTTTCAAAAGTGGTTTTGCCATTGCCTCTTTCCTAGGGCAGAAGAAACTGACTGACTGGTCCAATACCACCCTGCTGTCTTTGTGCCCAAGGCAGGGCTAAAACTCACACCCTTAATTATTACATTAAACTGGCTCTCTTAGAGACGCCAACAAACCTGTGCCTAAGAAAAAGGAACAGTTATGGAATGTATGGACCTGAAGACTTCAAAGGATTCTCAAAACAATTTCTCAAAACAGTTTCGGGGCAGATTGAAACATAGGAGTATTTTATATTGTCTATTGATGATCTACATACCATTTGCATTGATATGCATACCATTTGTTTAACAATCTGTAAAAATCCCTATTTTAATTGAACAGTACAAGAATTACCATTCTTATATGATCATTGTATTTTTCCAAATGTCCTCTAATTTTGTGTCACTTAAAACATCTGATTTTCTAGTGTTAGGAACATATTTTCCACACTACAAAATGAACATAGAACAAAGGAGGGACACAATTGTCTNTATTATTCTCTGTATAAAAAATAAATACTTCATTCATTATAGATGCATATTAAACTAGAGGAGTGAATGCTTAGGCAGCATATGCATGAGTTCAACACAATTCCCATAGAAGGGAATATATGTAGCTCAGGGTTGAATTGTGGAATCCTTGATGCTCTGTGAGCTTATTTGTTTGGTTGTAGACATTTCATTACCCAAGTAGGTAACATTAGCCATTTAGGTAATAGGTAAGAACAATTTACCTTAGGTAACAGGTAAGAATAGGTAATGATAATTTTTTGACTTAGAAAAATATTAAAAAAGAAAAAAATTCATAGCCAGGCAATTATTACAACTATAATTTATATGAGCATTTTAGTTCTTTAACTAAAAAGTTCTGAAAAGTATCTTAGACAGACTGGTTGGAAATAATTAACTACAGTTACTTATGATTTTTATTTCAGATTACGAGCAAAACCTGAATGAGAAAGATTAGGAGTTTTAGGTTAATTCAATTCAGAACATACCTTCCGATTACAAGTCTGCTCTGGTACAAAGAAAGCAATCCTAAACTACTGCTACATTTTTGGCTATCAAAAATTATCACTTTTTTAGATAAGAGTATTAATTCATAGTCCAAAATTTTCTAAGGTGAGAATTTATCAATATTGTTTAGCAATTTTATTGGGCAAGAGAAATAAATAACAATCATAAGATCATAAAACATTACTGAATGAATTATAAGGCCCTGAAAAGCTCTCAGAAGACTCTTTAGTATTTCATCCTATGCTAAAACAATGTAATAAAAAGATTGTGTAATTAGCCTTTCAAGACCAATAAATACTATTTAGTCTACAGCAATTTTTGTACTTTGGCTCCAGACTTCTGATGACAGAAATACGTTTTATGGTTTCTCTACTGAGGTACGATCTCTGAATGTTTATTTATAACTAAAATAATAATATGCCAGTGATTTCATGTATAGACACAGTTCTAAACAACCGAACAGTAAAAATATGGATAATAAAAATAAAGGAAAATAATGTTTATTCTAAACATTTTGATGTTCATTACTTTTAACTGCTTTCATTTTTTTCATTATTGCAAAATTGATCTCATGACTCTGTAAATGGAGCTTTTAAAAACACTGAGTACAATTTTTAGCAGAAAAAATAAACCATCCTTCCAAAGAACTATATGTCTCCTTTTCAGTACTTCTCCTTACATTTATAGATTCCATATATTGCACTATTTTCATGTTATCTAAGGTAATAAAATTAAATTATTTTAATGTATTGTATAATAAAGGTGTTTTTTTTATATGAGTGATGAGAATCAAATGGTTGATGCGAAAGCTACGAAATGGAAATGTCAATACAAGAAGGTTTTTTAGAATTAGTAATACTACTCAAATTGTTAAGAATATTTATTCTCATAAATATTCTTGTATAACTACAAGTTACCTCAAGATAAACACACGTTTCTCTTAAGACTACACATTAGTAAATCAAAATGACATTATCTTTTTCTTATTAAACACGTCAGCATATGGCCCAAGTGAAATTGCCAAAAGAGCTGGCTTTATCCCATTCTCCCATGTCTGTGGCTCCAAGGAAATCCCCAGAGAAATAATAAGAAAACAATTGCCTATATTTATGACAAATTATTTTACTGTAAAAATTCAAATGCTATGATGTTTTACATTTTAATATTTGAGAAGTGGAAAATATCAGAATTATCTTTTCTCCTACTTTCTGTTATTTCAAAAAATAATAATTTTTTCTTCTAATTTAAATGTTTAAACTTATAAACTATTAGAAAGAAGGCATTATCCTTTAGTTTGGCCAATATTAATGACACATCAGTTATAAGCAGACAACAGACTTTATCTCAGCTATCTGACAAATAAGATGCAGTTGGAGAACATTCTGATATTATATTCTTACTTTAGAACGTACCATAAACTCAAAACCAAACCTACAGGCTTCCTATTAGTAAAATTCAATGTGGGTCATTTTCTCTGCAAAAAAAGGTCTGTATATTTTAGGCAAGACCATCTGCATTTTCATCATGGAACCTTTTTCATTATGTGCATTGATACTATATAGTATAATAAGCACTCAAAATAATAATAATAATAATGCCTGGAAATAACTGTTCTTGGTATTACTTCATAAAAGTAGAAGAAATATTTAGTTGAATAAGTTCATAAGGAAGTGCATTACAATTTTAATAAAAGCATCCTGTATACTAACTACAAGATCATGGGTCAACTAAAAAAACATCTATAGAGATTTGAAAGCATTGTTCAGTTCACAGTAAATAACAGAATTGCATCTTTTTTCTTGCATAACAGATTCTAAGATATAATGAAACATGGATTCATACAGAATTGGTGTTCTCAAAAAGCTAAATCAAAATTATTGAGTCTATATGACAAGTTTCCAGGAATCATCTCTCTTCGTCTTTTAGTAAATCATACCAATCACAAGCATTATAGCAGGTCTTCACTGTTTTCATATAATTCACAACTAACTTCTTTGCATTTTGCCTTGATTATCTTAGTTTAGTAGAGCATGAATTAGTCATGATAAATGTCTCCCTAGTGTGTCATTCTAGAATAGTTCATTTCTAGTATGTTATGTGAATCTGGAATTAATCTTTCTGGCAGCTTTTTTGACAGCAGCAGTCAAATTTCCCATACCAAGTCAGGGGCTGTTAACTTCCTTTGCTTTTCTCTCAATTGCCCTGAAATTCAAACTTTGAAATAAATAACATTTAAATGATCAAAATAAAAGGCCAATTTATTATTTCTAAGTTTTATGTTAACTTATTAAGAAAACATCACACATTTGAAATGAAAAATGTTTGCTACATTGTATAAACTTGTATAAGGATGTGTCCAAACTGACCTAAACAGGAATTGTCTTCCGAAAAAAACAGAAATAGCATTTACATTCCCAAAGCTAATCAGAAGTACATGTTGATGTATTTTTACGGAAGACAAATACTTCTGTCTTCTTTACAGTTATCCCAAGATACTGCAGATTCTACTCATAAACGTCAGAAAACTGTTGTTTTCATCCTATAATTCCGGGTCAACCAAACAAGCCATCTTAAGCAATCTTGAACTAATACTTTGTGTTTATATTACACAAAGCTGCCAAGAATTTGATTCAGGCATTCACAGACCAGAAATATTCATCCTACAAACACTCTCAATTAACTTTATTTTTCATCTTAAGTGATATTACCCTCAGGACGTTCACTTATAAAACATAAATAATAGCGCGGGCACAGTTTTTTTCCTGTAAGCAAGAATCAGATTTCAAGATCTTTGTTCCTACAGATATGCATACTGAATAAATATTTCCCAGGGGAATTAAGATGTGTACTTCCACAATTAAACCAAAAGCAACTGTATAGATAAGTTGGACAAAAAGATAATTAATGATCCAGAATAACCTACTAGTCTTCCATGGCTAAAAGTAACCATAAATCTAGATCTCTATAGTCCTAGTTCAAAACACTATGCATTACATTCTCCCCCTCACCACTCCATACACCCTTACAAATACGATTATAAAAGGATTATGTAAGATGTACACAGAGTTCATTATAACAGCCCAGAGGACGATACCTGTCATCTTTCCTTTGGAAGTTTTAGAATGCAAGTTTCATAATCTATGACTACTGGAATGTTTCTGAATTTTCTTGGAATTGTATGCTACGGTATTTGCAGAAGAAAAGATTAAGTCCTCATTTTTTAAATCCATATACTACTTTTCAAAATCAAGCTTTCTAAGAATAGCTTATCACAGATAAGATTTTTTTTAAAAAAAATTAAGATCAGTGGCTGAATCTACATAACATATGCATTTAAAATATTTGATGTTTTTATGACCTAAAGTATACACAAATATTTTCTTCAAGCCAAAATACCATATGCTTGTTGGTTCCTGGCATATCTCATTAGGGAGGGCATTCTAGAATCTGGAGGCTAACAGTAAAAGAAGTCCATTCTTGGAATGTGACATCAAACCTATAATGGATAGCATATATAGAAAACCCTCTGATAATATTCTTAGAATATTCCTATCAGAAGGCCGCAACTACTAACAATTGGTGATAAGTAAACAATTGCATGAGAAATATTGCATGAACTTAATGGTGACATTTAACAAAGCAAACATTTAAAATTTGATTTCATCGCAACGTCTTCAACAATGAAGTTATCTAAGGTTTAATTAAGAATCCTTCCATATTGTAACAAGATATTTTATAAGCCATGATTACAAAACAATTGACTCATCCAGATGCAATGTCCAGTTGTTGCCTCTTATGGACCATGCAGTAGAGCAGGGCTGTCAAACTGGATTTCTTAGAGGGCCACATAAACACTCTAGTTCTATTCCATGGATGGAGGAGGAAACAGGATGGCCACCTACTGCAGCAATTTGCCAGCCAAAAAACACTGTGGAGGCCCCCCGCAGCCCATTTTTTGCTTGGATGGCTTCCTGTAGCACTTTGCTGGCCAAAATGGGGTGGGGGACCGCACGCAGTCCCTCTGCTCCTTTTGGCTGTCAGAGGCACTATGGCCCAATCCTTTGCTATTTCCAGGCTGGCCCCAAGGGGCAGATTTAAGCACCCAGGGGCTGGATCTGGCCCGCGGGCCTTGAGTTTGACATCCCTGCAATAGACATTAACATTATTATCCACAAAGAGTCAACAATAACATATGAGCCTTGAATGGAATATAATCCTTCCAATGTTGTAATTCTCTGACAAAGGTCAATATTAGAAGAGGTCACGTTAGAAGCTCTGACAAATGCAAGTAGTCATCAGTTAACAACAGTAATTCGGACTAGACTTTCTGTCACTAAGTGATGCAGGTATTAAGCACGATTCATGTGACCACATTGCTTAGAAACAGCAATCCCAGCAGTCCCAGTTGCCATTGTTAACCGAATCCCATTAGTTGATTAGGTGGGGACCCAGCCCTATCCAAATCAATCCTGGCTCAGCCTCCCAGATCCAAGCTTTAGTAAAGTAAGGGATTGACTGCTCTTGAACTTAATCCAACCACAGTAATCTCAGCCACCTGCTACTTCCACAGCTTCGACTTCAATTCCAGCGGCATTGCCATTGCCACTTTCAAGTGCTGCCCCAAGGCTTGAATTATGGTCAGCCATCCCAGAAGCACAGTCCCTTGGGAAGACAGTTTGGCATGGCTGTTTCTGTTTAGTTTTATAGTTTTAACATAGTTTTATATGTTTTTTTAAACTCATGATTGGGAGTCACTCAATACTGATTAGAAGATAGGAGGCTACATCAAATTTTGTAAATAAACAAACAAAGAAATAAATTTGAGGGGAAATATGCTGTGGTCTGGCTTTGGCAAGAGCAGTTATCATAATAGGAGGTTTACACTATTAACATGGACAGCATCCTGCCCACACACTTTTATCTTTCTTGGTGACTTCAATCTACCTCATATTAACTGGACCTTTAACAAAGGTATAACTGAACCCATGCAAGAACATGCAACCTTCTACAAATCTGGGACTAGAACAACTAGTAACCAACAACACTAGACT